>JASDQU010014887.1:147124-158738 GCA_032191745.1 Picea mariana
CGAGGCCACATTTCATTGGTTGAATCGAACAAAGTGAACTTGAATCGAACCTCAGCCGAACCTCATCCGAACCTAAACTTTGTTTTGAGGTTCGCCGAACTTCGAACCTCAAGGTTCAGGTTCGGCGAACCTTGTGACATAGCCTGAGAGGGCTGAGATGAAGAAGAACTCCTCAGCAGGATCGGATCTGGTGTGAGGTGAATCTTCATCAACGTTGGCAGTGTTTGCATGCCTCCTTCCTTTCTTCCGTATAGGATAGTCTCTGGCATAGTGACCATATTTATCACATCTATAACACTGAACTTTTGACATGTCTTTCTCCTTGTGCTCATGAGCCTGATGTGGCTTTCGTTTCTTCTGAAATCTTTCAGTAGCTTTTCCTCTTCCTCTTCCTTTTGCTTTCCTTGCATGAGAAGCAAGAGCACGACTCTCATCATGATGGGAACTATGTGCACCCCTCACTCCAAGTCTTGTCTCCACCTGAGTACAATCTGCCCATAAGCGATCAAACTTAGGCAATTTGGATCGCCCATTGACACTCTGAATGAATGGCTCCCAATGACTTGGAAGACCATTGAGAGTTAGCATTACTAGCTCTCTGTGTGAGATGATCTCTCCAATGGTGCCTAACTAATCTCTGATCTCAAAAATTTTCATGAAGAAAGTGGCAACTGTATTTGCCTTGGTCATTTTGATATTTTGAAGCTGGTGTTTCAAGGCAATGGCTTTGTTGGTACTCTTACTTTCAAACAACTTCTTCAAGGCATCAAACATCTCTTTGGATGTCTTCATTGGGGAGATGTGTGGAATAAGATGATCTTTCACAGAGAAAATAATTATCTTTCTAGCCTTGGCGTCATTTTTCTTCCATTGAGTTTTCTCTGACAGATTTGCTGGTTCTGGTACAAATTCCTCCACAAATTTCATTAGGTTACTCTCCTCTAGAGTGATGAGTAATCTTGATTTCCAGGAGTTGAAGTTAGAGGCTCCATCAAGCCTATCTTCCACAGGAACATTGCCCACCATGGCTGCAAAAACTCTAGAAACCCTAGGGACGAAATTTTCMAAAAGGTCCAAACTCTTCCAATTTGCAATCTGAAAATTGTAGGTGATGCACTAGACTAGGGTGCACTTGACTGTGAAGAAATTAGGCCCAACGACCAAGGGAAGGTGCTAAAACTAGCTTGACAGGAAAGGGGGTCATTGCAGTCACAAGTGCAGTTGCAGAACTGCAGCAAGAAGGTGACGGCTAGCATAAAAGGTGCTAGAGAAGCTTGTGCAATGACCAAAAATGAGAGATAGCTCTCTCTATATATACAAGTCCAATGTGAACTTATCCTGTCCAAAAGGTGTCTCTTCATCCAAGTCGACTTTAGCTGTTTAGGTCTTCTACACAAGATGTTGGGCTCCTTCTTTTCTCTGGGCATCATAGTGAAATGCTTCATCAATATGTCACACACGGCTACACCCAGTGTGGATGTCCTCATCTCTTCTAGGGGCTATGACCCACTGGAACAAGTCATCATCATCGTCAAGGGTTGCTCCCTCATGACGTGTCGACTTGGTCAACTCCCAAGTGACATATCCACATGGTTTTCGCCCATGGAATGTTAGGTGTCACCCCATGACAACTTGCCACTACTCTGACAAGTGTCATGCTCAACTTCGTCTCAGAGGAGCGTTCTCCAAGTCGACCCAGCTCGATATGGGGAGAAGATCAGGGGCGTCCCCACAGATCGACCTAGCCCATCCACCTGGGGAGAAGACCCATCTCAGGTCAACCCAACCCAACACAACCAAGGAGAAGACCTGTCTTAGGTCGACCGAGCTTAGTCCATCGGGGAGAAGACAGGGAGAAGGCATAGGTCGACCCAACTTAGTCCATCGGGGAGAAGACAGGGAGAAGACACAGGTCGACGCAACCCACTGCTCTGGGGAGAAAACCTGAAGAATGTCTCACGAAGCTATAATCATCAACATGATTGGAGGTAGTTAGATCACTAGAAGGCTCTTCTTTCATTCTATAAGCTGGCTATTAGAGACATAATGGTTTTTCTTTCCGCCGAGGATTAGTGTAAGCTGAATATTGACATGCAAGGGCCTTTTTGGAGATATTGGGGATGGAGATATGAGAAACAGCTTCAATAGTATGATTAAAAGAAACTCTACTCTCTTTTACAACGAAGGCACCCATATCACTTGTTTTGGATGCTAGATGGACGTCTTTTGACCCTAAGGCTAGATGGATCCACCGATTGCACATTGTTTGGTTACTTCATTTGAGCTACAAGCTCTAAGTATTTGCATAGTTAGTTGTTTATTAGGTGTTGCCTTCCAAAACCCATCTTGCCAGAAGTGGGTTGACAGGTTGCTTGTGTTCCCACCGCAGGTGCTCAGAGACCTTGAAACATATCTTATGGGAGTGCACTTTTGCTAGATCATGCCAACGGTTGGTCTACGACTAATATTCAGTGTTGCTTCAGGGACAACTTCATTGGCGTGCAACTCTTCTTGGTGACTCGAGGTCATTGGAATTTGGTGTTGTTTCACTTCTCAGGCATTTGGGATTGCCTTTGGATTACAATGCTATTTACAAGCTGGAAGTTAAGATGCAGTGTAATGTCCCCCACCTCTTGATGAAGAGGTTGGGAAGACTTAGTGGTCTAGGTGTTCCCACTAGGCCATAGTCTCACACTGAGGGGAAAGGTCAACCAAACTAAGGTTATATTCTTAAGTTGACTTGATAAAAAGGTGAAAAAGGAGTTAAAAGATAACTCAATGAAGAAATAGAAGAGCTGGAGTTGGAGTTAGGGTTAACTCTAGGAGTTAAGTTAACTCAACAGGAAAATAGAAGAAAAAGTATAAAGAGAAGGCTAGGGTGCACTTCTTGGGCATTCTGGATTTTAGTAATTGCTTGTTATTGCTCTTGAGCATACAGTTTGAGGGTTTTGCTGTCACAAACCCTTGTGAGCAACTCAGTGGTGAAAGACCTACTCACCTTGTTCCAAGCTTGGTCTTGGGGATGAAATACTCCACCCACACCATTCTACACTCATCACAGATCCACCTATCGATTCAGGAAAGAAGCAGGGCCATACTGTTCAGGAATTTCCAGCAGGGGCGCACCATCACTTGAAGAAGAGTTCGATCCAGCCAATCAGGAGAGCTTGGGGGTATTCTGGCACTTGGGTTCTATTTGCAGGTGCTCAACCATCATTTTGGAGGTTTTCTTGAAGAGGGACGGCCTTGAGGCAAGGAGGACGTCCCGTGATTCAGTATTTCTTAGATCTAGGGAGTTCTACCTAGAATCTGGACCCGAGACTTCTCCTACGGGGTTTCCACAGCCCGATCTACCATTCTAGAGAGTTTCAGAGGTTTTGGAGGTGTCCTTCATTCATAACGACTTATTGAGCTATTCAGGGCTTCAGGAGGGCGCATACTGCATTAGGGTTTCAACCATTGATGGAGGAGGATTGGGTATTTGAGCTTCAGACTTCCGGGAGGGGTTTCCTTGGTCCCGATCTACATTTTGGTGGAGTTTGGCACGATTTGAGCATCTCCTTCAGCTAGGCCAAAATATTGGTCCCTTTCAGCCAGCGAGACGTACCAGCAGCCAGGAAGGGTTGAGCGTTCACCTATTGTTGGCACCTTCGGTCTTCAGATTGTATTCAGCCTTTGGAGGCATCTTTTGTATTAGCGGGAGCATTTTGTAGCAGCTCATATCTTTTATCTATTGGAGCCATCTGAGGATTATTCCAGATCTGCTCTCTATATTGTATCTGGTTCATGCTTTTCATAATAAAGGTCAGATCTATGCTTGTGTTTTCCATATCTTGAGTATTCTTGTGATCTTGCATGTGTTGAATAGATCTTGTATGAACACCATTTAAATAACTGGAACAAACCCTAAGGCCGAAACATCAATAGCCACCTGCACAACAGATAATCAACAAACACAACAGTGGTAGCTAGTGGTTTCAAGCAAAAAATTGGCTTGGGATCATTACATGCAAACATGTCTTCTCTGATGAGGTTAGTTCAGTCCAATCTTTTTGTCACTTTTGGTGAGCAGAGGTATGTACGCAATTGTTTGCCAAAGTTTACCTCTTGATTAAGAATACCAAGGAGTTAAGTACTTCATCTTATTTTGAGTTTAGTTCTGCCCTAGTTGCTCTCAGGAAGAGGATATGAGATATATCATTGTATAAACCTTCTGTTTTCTGTTTTCTTTCCTTTTGCTATCTTGTAAATTTTTACCTGTAATATAAGACGTTTTACAAAAATAAATAAATAATTTTTTGGGGGCAGGATCTGTGCGGTTCAATCTGGTGCACAATCAGTTGGTTGGATCATTTTGTGAACGAACTGACTAGTTTGGGGTTCGAACCAGCCCAAAATCGGGTTGAAGGACCGGTCCAGACCAGTTTTGCCCCAAAGCAGGTCCAAACCGGGCGGTTCAGTTGGAACTGGTTGGCTCTGATAACAGTGCTGTGGACCATGCAAAATTAATTGTTAGGATTCTATTTGCTTGTTTGTCTAGGCTCGTATGCTCAAAGAACATTTCTATTGTGTTAGATAATTTGGTTATCATTTGCTCGCTTTCCAAGCCTAAACCTTATTTCCATGATTCCGAATTGTGAGGTATTAACTGCCTAAAAATTCTCGTGGATATTTTTTGTGCTAACAAATATTGATTTTCTGAGTACATCTGTTTTATTTATCTGAGAAGTCTCATGGTTGTATTTGAAGTTGTGAAATTTGTTGAAAAACATTTGAATTCCATCCAATCTCTTAAGTTGAATAAAGTTCGGACCCTAGCCATCTATGATTGCTTTGATGCATTGGACGCATATTCATATTCTGATTTGTATTTAAATAGAGGTAAGATTCACCACTTAATCTATATTAACAACTGGACCTAGGCTTAACTTTTATTTATATATGGTTTATTGTTGAAAATGTGGCAGTTGTGAATAGAAATTTTAAAATATTTTATAAAATGATTGCGTGCTGGTTGCATGTTTGTTTCTGCTTTCATATCTATAAAGTTGTTGGAAATGACAGGTAAGAGATGCCCTTGTTCAATTTGAAAAGGCACTTTCACTAGACCCAGATCCAGAGGAAGCCACAGCTGCTTTATACAATAAAGCCTGTTGCCATGCCTACAGGTAGATATATTGACCACTGTTCGATCCTGTTTTTAATTACTGGCAGAAGTAAAATGTTGTAAATTTCTATAGGAGCTGCTTATGCACTCCCAGTTTGTACTACACTGGTTGTACTCTTTTAGTCCCATTGACCTACTTTTTTGGTCATTTGTTGGACATTGATAAAATTATCTTATCTTTTCTTATCTATATTCATGCAATCCCCAGTATCTTTTATGGCAGAGCTTTATGATGCAGAAAACTTCGCCATAGGGGTTGCTTCCTGTTCCTGAAGTGCCCAAGCAGGAGAAGCTTGTAAATCATCCTGGAGATGGCCGAGTTATTACGAAGGATTAAAATTAAACCTGAAATTTGTTTTGTCTGTGGAAAATATTAACTATAAATCACGATCTCATTTTAAATTTTATTATCAGAGAAGTAAAACTGTAAATCATACAATGATCCTTGTCAATATTATGTATTCTAATTTTAATGAAGTAGTACATAATTTCCATACAATATGCCATAGGATCTAACTTCTACAGTCTTCTTCCTATATCACCTGTTATCGCACAAATTGTAGGTTGGGCAAAGCTCGACCCAATCCACAAGATGGTGAGAACTATGGGAATACCTACCCACTGTCACCTTAGGTAAGTACTCCCCTTGCTTTAGTGAAGGAGAAATCCTACACAAGGGGGGTATCTCGGGTGACCTTGGGGGAAATGAGATGGAAAGTGGAGTAATGGAAGATGATACCCCTATAGGTCAAACTAAGAAGTGGAAGATGGCTTGGGAACAAGTCTTGGTGATGGTAAATGGTTGCCAAATGCTTGAGTACCTGCAGAAGAGAGTTGTACCTACCCGAGACAAGAGAGAGATAAGTATACAAGCCCAATATTCAACTGGAAAAGCAAGTGAAGCTTGCTGTCCTATATAGCAGCAGTAAACAATGATATAGATCAGCAAGTAAATAATAATAGAAGCTGCTAAATACGTCGCTGAAAGTCAAGTAAAGATGCAAGAGATTAAGCTAGCAATGACTAGTATAACTCAGTAAGATAAAGCTAGACTTGTAAGGCTGTTAAGAAATATTATTGAAGAGATATTATGACAGCCTTATGGCTGTAGGAAAAGGTTGCTACAGCAGCAAAATTCAGTCACCAAAATTCACAAATAAACCACCCAAAAGATGTGCTAAGATTAGTAGTTTATTATGGCAGCTTATTAGCAATTTCTGACGGTTGAAAAGTGAATAAGAGAAAGAAGTTTAGATGAGTTTGCTGCAGTCCTAATGGCTGTAGCATAAATTTAATAACATCAATAAAATCTCCTTGACCAATCAAAATGCCCTAGTGGCTCAAGCAAACTATTAAGGCAAAGAATTGATTCCACTTTAAACAATTTGAATATCTCGTAAAATCACGTATTCCAATGCAGTAATTTATTTCTCCAATGCAATTTTCAGATTAGTGCTTTACATCTATTGGGTAAATGGAGTCTCGGATGTAAGAGTTAGATCCACAATATCACTAGGGGTGTAGGCTCTTCTACTCCCTAGAGCATGCAAAACTAACCAAGGTAAGGCTAGGAGGGTGTAAGCCCTTTTACTTCTCCTAGCAACCTTGTAAAAATGGCTATTAAACTAGCAAAATAATATGAATCTTGGTGGAGGGTGTATGCTATTATAGTCCTCCAAGGGTTTGAGATAAGATTATCAATGAAACTAGAAGAAAACACCAACAAAATGCAGAAATTTCCTCACCAATTCCAAAATAGCAAGATCAAACCCTAGTTTACCAAGAAAGATCCATCCATAAGCAAGAGAACAAGCCCCGAAGAGGTGCGCACCACCTTAGCTCCACAATATATCAAGAGAAAACACCATAAGATAGTTGCACAAGAGAGAGATGATCCAAATTGCCCAAGTAGAGTGAAAATTTCAGCCAAGTAGTCTTTCTCACATGAGAGAGCTATGTTCAAATGAAATGAAAATGATCTTTATTTATACAAAACTCCTAAAAAGTGTTTGTCCACATAAAGTTAGGGTGAACCACAAAGTAAGGAGGCCAACCCCCTTTTACTTTGCCCCTTTACAAAATATTTTAAGTTTGCACATGAAGAAAACCCTAAAAATGTGACGTCAACCCCTTCTAGGGTGATGTCTTGGTCACTTTGGCAAATCGTTGAGCTTGAGGATGAAATCGTTGGGCCTCTAAAGGCCTTCGTTACATGCAATGGGGTCTTCTCTCCAAGGTACAAGGGATCTCCCTCATAAAAAATGCCAAGTGTCTATCAAACACCACCATCACCACCAAAACCCTAGCCCTAGGGTGACGTCAAGCCTTCCAAGTTGATAGTTTAGCCTCCAAAGGCAAATCGCTGGGCTTGCAAGGGCTAGGTGAGGTCCTCCAAGGTCTCTTGCTTTTCCTCCAAAGGAAACATTCATCTCCTGTACCGCTCCAAGGTCCGGGCCATGGCATCCAACTAGTGGGCTTCCTGCCCCAATGAATGCCCAAGCTGGGCATGTTCCTCCAAAATGTCCATCAACAAGGTCTTGCAAAGACAGACAAGTACGCCCTCCAAGGATCTCAAGTCAAAGCATCATGGCAAGTAAAATCACATTTAATATAAGAGCCATCTAAGTATGTATATCAGAAACTACCTCATCAAACTAAACAAGTGCTCAAAGACCCTATGCAATTTGCCAAGTTTAGGTATGGGAGGGTTGACAAGGTGACCTATTGGGTGAATCATTCCTTCAGTCAAGGAGTGTTTCCTAGGTGGAAACCTCTCTAAGTCATGTGGAGAAGATGAAGTGGATGGGGGTAATAATTTTGGGCATGGGGTTCATGACACACAAGGGTTCATATTTTCTCATTTATGGGTGCCTTTGTAGAGGGTGTGCTGCACCTTCGTTTTCAATGCTTCTTTTTTCCAAGCCCATTTATTGCCATTAATTATTTAAAATGTTTCCAGGTTGAAGCCAAGGTGGGACTTCTACCTAAGCATGAAAAACATTGCCCACACACGCTCTACCTTGTTTGGCTTTTTTATATTGTTATTTTCATGGTCCCATTAGTTTCTTATGAGAGACATTTAATTGTCCTCGGGATCCCTGGGCGAGCATCTAGAAGGTTTATGATTGAATTTTATCTTTTTTTAGCTACAAACCTCTGGGATTTTAGCCCCTTGTTCCCATGAAATGAGGTACAATCCCTTCTTGGGTCAATACACTTGAAAATCCCAAAAGATAAGGGGACGAAACATGGGAGAAGTATGAAAAATGGTAAGTATGATCGGGAAAGGCACGATGACTCGTCAAGGAGACTGTAATGTTCCCAAGCCAAGATGCCAAGAACATTGCGTTTTTCATGAATTTTTAACTGTTTTTTGGTTGTGGCATTCGTCAAACACTTTGCAGTCTTAAGTCTCATGAGTTGCGCTGGGGTTTAATATGATGGTTTATATGTGTGTTTGCAACAATAATCAAAGAAGATATAGCAATGGAACATACCTCAACAAGATGCAAGATCAACGACACAAAAGATAACTCAAATATACCTTAGATCTGATATTATTCATAATAGAAGAAGACCCTGATACAATGGATTTGCAGATCTGGTACAGTGTAGCTAAGAGCTAGTAGAAAAAATGAAGATAATTCTCAAACAAGATCAAGAAGAGAAGATACAAGCCTCCAAAGGCCACCTGGCTACAAAAGATGAATAACAAGATGAGATCCCGACCTTCTGAAGTGCCAAACCCCAAAACTGGATAAGTCACGCCCTGGTAGAAAGCTGAATACACCCAACAATTCGGCCCTGCTGCTAGAGGCCTCCAAACACTCTGAAAATGGCTGGAAGTGTAGACCGGGCCAATAACAAACCACTGGTGAAGTCTCAAGCTGAATGGTGAAGGTATGACCCTCCAAATAAACAATCCTCTATTGGACTTGCGCCCTCCTGGATGACTGGAACCCCAATAATTGGGCCTCCAAGGAATAAGCTGCCAAACCACCTGAGAAGGGTGCCAAAATGTAGATTGAGCTAAGGGGAACCCCCTGGCAAAGTCTCAGGCCAAACAATGAAGAACTGATTCCCCAAAAGACTGGATCCCCAATCTGTGGTGCGCCCTCCTCTCTTTGAATCTGTGCTGAGCTCCAATAAATAAGATGACCGAGAAACCTCCTCTGGAACAGGCTAGAAAAGGCGTCCTAGGCCATACAAATAATACCCAGAAGTCCGTTTTCTCATAATCCTTCTCCTAAGCCTGGAACGAACTCTTCTCCTCAAGATGGAGCGCCCTCCTGCTGGAAACCCTACTACGGCTGCGCCCTAGCTCTCTTTGAACCTGTGGCTGCTGTAGAAACCCTCTGTAACTGAATGGATCTGATGTAGAATGGTGAGGGAGGGATCTTTCACCTCCGTGACCAAGCTTGGATCAGGTTGAGTGGGATCTTTCACCACCGAGCTGATCTCTAGGGTTTGTTAAGTCAAAACCCTCAAACCCCCAAGTGCATGGGCTCACTAGCAAGAAGCTAGATATCAAATGATAAACAACATGAATGGTAGAATAGAGGCCCTTGTCTCTCTTTTATCCTCCCTGCTCACCTTGTCTCTCCAANCTAGGTTGGGTGGGATCTTTCACCACCGAGCTGATCTCTAGGGTTTGTTAAGTCAAAACCCTCAAACCCCCAAGTGCATGGGCTCACTAGCAAGAAGCTAGATATCAAATGATAAACAACATGAATGGTAGAATAGAGGCCCTTGTCTCTCTTTTATCCTCCCTGCTCACCTTGTCTCTCCAAAGTGACTTTTACTTTATTTAATTAATTAAATCACTTTAATTAATTAATTAACCATTTTACCTCTGAAAAGTACCTTATCTCTCCTTGTGGCTTCCCTGGCCGCTGAAAGTCACTTCTCATCATCCTATCCTGTAGTGTTGTTACTCCCGATTCCAATGAGCTATTACACTAAGAGGTTGCTCCAAGTATTATGCCCAATATGACCTCCTTAGTGAACTTAATTAACCTATAGCCCAAAATAACTCAAAATCATTGAAATCGTCGGAATGCAACGGAACCAAAGCCAAGCTGTGCAGAATGGATCATGATGATGAAATAAGACGAGCGATGCAAGCCGGACCCCAAAATACCCCTCAATAGCCCCTATACTCGCTCTGACCTCCATATGGCTACTTTGGTCATCATAACACTCTGTAATACAATGATGTCCCAAAGTGGGGACATTACAGTCCTCCCTGCTAGAATATTGCTTGTCCTCAAGCAATAACTGAATCCATCCAAATATAATACCGGGGTCCCATGTCCACCTGTGGGACATGTTAGCACTCCGTAAATCTATTCGGTTGATAAACAGACGACGAAGGTAACTTTTTCCACCAACTTTGAGACCCGAAACTAGCCTTTTGGATCTGGAGAGGGCTCTCTCAGAAATGGCATGGTATCCACGCAGGGTATGACTTTGGAAACAAAGGTTAGATTTAACACCTATGATAAAATGGGTTCTGGTTATATTGGCCCAGAAAAGCAAGACTTGGGCTATGGGGTCAATCTGAGGAAGAGACAGGACAAATGACTTAGTGACTGGATTCGAGAGGATAAGGCTAGGCGAGCAACAACCTTCAGTGTAAAACCGTAATGTGTGGTGGGAGAAATTACAGGAAGTAACTCAGGAGCGCCGCTGTGGACGAATTCAGAGTTAGGTTGAGAGGAAAACGTTTTGTCTAAGTGGCGCGAACAAGGGGTGCTGTACAGCGAATCCACAGGTTCGAAAATTCGTTCCGAAATAGACAGTATAAGATATGAAATAAAAGGTAACAGGAAACACATACGTAAAGAAGAGACACAATACATCCGACTATCACAACTAGAATATTTTCATCAAATCAATGGACCTTTGCATTAAATTTCGGTCAAAAACTCAGATTACATACAATAGCAGTCGTTTACTCAATTTGCCAACCAACCTCGTTTACATGAAAATGATCCCCATATATAGAAATCCCACTCACACCCATGGCTAAGTCAGGGGTGTGAGTGGGATTACTTACAGTTGGTTGATTATTGTTTGGGAACAAGTATTGGATATCAGGGAGTGCTTCGTCTCCAAGATGTTCAAGTTGTAGCCTCCTAGGTGGAAGACGATTTGCCCTTTTCCTATAAACTTGTTCAGGTTCGGAAAAAGGACAGACCAATCCTAGTGCAGTCCTCCTAGTAGTATACCTCTTGACAGAATTGTTTAATGGAGTCGCCACTTGAATACAAATCACTCAAAGCTAGCCAATAAAGGTTCAAAGATTTTAAGGCCTAAAGTGTTTTATTACTTAGTTCTTAAAGAATAAACAATAAAGAATGAAGGTTAGACCAAGGATAAATGACTTATCCCCGGCAACGGCGCCAAAGATGTTGTCGCCCTAATGCACACTTGCAAACGTGAGCT
>JASDQU010014888.1:0-24325 GCA_032191745.1 Picea mariana
TACATTTATAATAGAAGGGTGCAATGAAGGGTTCTATCCTACATACAAATATAACATTAGAAATGTAATAATTCAGTACCTAGAGCTTAATAAGGGGCTTTATACATAACATGTGTAACGACCCCTTCATTACGACTATAAGCAGAGCAGAAGGTGCAATTTGTTTTTTAGACAGGACGACAACAGCGATTATAGCTAAACAACACATCTGACGGAAAGCACCACACCCACAGAACAAGCAATCGACCACTATGACTCCATGCACTCGCTCCAGAGAAACTGGGTGAAACATGCATAAAACAACAAGGAGAAACAACTACCCGCCCGACACAAATATGACCATGCCTACAAGATATGGGACAACACCCCCATCCTGACACAATGGCCTCGATGGCCAATTAACTGGAATCCTCAATGGCCCGCAACCAAATGCATGAAGCCGTTGCAACCCAAGCACCAACAAAGAACTTACAAGATCAACAAAACCCACAACGGGAAGTACAGACCCCATCCAAGTTGTCAATCGCCTCTATCCAATAGGATGCGCAATGATCCCCTCGTCAGGAATCATGCCATCCCCAGGCGATAGGCGCGACGATAACCCTGGAGCTACATAACCTATCTGGACCAAGGACTCTAGATAAAACCAACTCATTAGGAGCCGAGCTACTGACAAGAGGACTTCACCCACACCCCAAGAAACAGGTCGACAAGACGCAAGGTGGCGTCAATCAAGGAAAAACGCAAGCTAATACAAGACTTCGTCAACAACCCAACCATTAATCAAGTTTAATTAGTCAATAATTACGATCTAAATTAGCATTAATTACAAATCTAATTTAACCAGTCTAAATTACAACTAGTCGATAATTTGCAAATCCAAATTAATCTTAAATACAATTCTAATTAGCATATCTAAATTACAAATTAGACAAGAATTGCAAATCTAATCTAACATTAAATACAATCTAATTTAGCAAATGCCAATTTATACAATAATCACAATATCAATGTATAATGCTTATGATTATAATGCTACTAACAAAATTAACTTCCAACACACGGTTAAGCCATATTAACGGTATTAGACTATAACAACTATCCATTAAACATTAAATTTGTTGAGTAATAACAAATTTAACCATAAACAAAAATCATGGTTCCTTAAAACTCCACTGCTGTCTAAACAAGGCATGGATCACTGCCCAATGATAATCGTCGGATAATGAATGGATCACTGTCACGGCAGTAACTGGTTAAAAAGAAATTCAGTCAAGGTGAGGCTGTCAGACTGTAAATCGCTAATTAATTCACCTATTAAAAGCAAATTTAATGCTGAGGAGTAAGGTTGTTGCCCAACCAAAACTCGCACAGTACAAACGCAGAAATGTTGCCCAACACACCAGTACATTGTACCTACACTCACCAATACACCACTTACACACAGTGCACACGTTGTATATCAATGTCATTAATTTGACAGTAATTTATAAACTACCAATTACTATACTCGTTGTCTGAGAATGCAAATTCTAGTCAAAAAGGGTGGCAGTCATTAATATAAATTCACTGGAAAATGATGTTAAAACACAACCGATTATAAATTCATATATGTCAATAATGTAAAACGCAGTTAGGAGTTAACTACCATTTAAACACTCATCATACAATTAACGAAAATGCATGTAGGTAATAATTAAATGCAAACGCATTCAAATAAGGCATCTCTTATTATTACCAGATTATTATATTTACTCATGCCATCCATATCTAGTTATTATATTTACTCATCCCATCCATATCTAGTTACATATTTTATATTCATAGATTCCATCCAATCCACATTTATTTAGTCCCAACCATATAAGAGCATTTCACTTTTTGATTGGTTAACTATGTTTTAAAATGCTGGTATAGGAAACTCTGAAATCGTGAGTTAAAGGATGGAATCGTTGCACCCTCAGACCTCTTTCAACTCAATAAAAAATTTGTCACGCAATTTAAAGGGGTCGGCATGTCACTAAGTCATGGTCAAAGGGGAAGGAAATTGCAGCGTTGATCTTCACGCTAGCTGGGTTAATTTGCATGGATTGCATTAAAATTTTGCAGAGGAAGAAATGCCAGCCAGGTGTAAGAAAAACGCAGGGCATAACTTCGCCATTAAAATCGGTTACAAGCAAAGGAAAAAAACTGCATTCTGTTAGTCGAAAACAAAATGCATTTCTAAAGCTGAGAGGTTAAATATAATGCGGTCCAAACATAGGGGCAATTGTCAGGTAAGCAGGCAACGAATGTTGTCTTAAAAAGTGTCAAAACGCAATGCATTCCAGTGAAAATTTCACAGTGATTCAGATGAAACAAGAGCATGCGCTCAAGGGAATCCTTGTTGTGTCTCAAGGTACAACCTTACTGGCATTCAGAAAAAAATAAATTTGGTCAAAAATGTGAAGGATATCAATCAAGAGGAAAAACGCACACTAAAATTTTCTTCAAATAAATTAAGGTGCAGAGGTATAAAAATGCAGAGAATATGGCCATTAATAAAACAACACGGAGTTAAGTTGCGAGGGAGGTATTACAATGCAGAGCTAATTTATATAGTTGTATATAAAAATGCAGAGATAAATTTATCCAGCAATTTATAAAAATGCAGAGTTAAATTTATCTAGCAATGCATAAAAACACAAAGTTAATTTATTCGGCAATTTATAAAGACGCAGAGTTAAATTATCCAGAAATACATAAAAACGCAGAGTTAAATCTATCCAACAACATTTAAAAATGCAGAGTTAGAAATTTCGTGGTTGAGGGTGTTAAATGAAGAGAACACTAAACACGGTTTTCATATGTTGAGAATGATTAGGACGCAGAGGTGATATAGCATGCAGAGACCAAAAGAAGGCAGAGATCAAGGCGCGGAGATAAGAAGGGGTAAATCGCTGGGAAAACACATATGTCGCTCATCATCCACGCACAGAAAAGCAGGGCATTAGAATATATAAGTCTCTATGCACCGAAGTGACGACCGTCGATTTGGCTCCTGGCCGACTACTCAGGCGTGGACTGATGAACTAGGGATGAGGACGAAGTAAAAAACACAACTCTTCACAACAATCAATAAAACCAATAGGACAGTCACAACATTCAGGGATCGAAATCCAAGGGAATCAAATCAACAGTGAGCTTCAGTCTATGGGGAAATTAAGTTATCAATTAAAATGTTAAGTCAACACCTTCTTTACATAGTTAAAAGCACATAAATGAAATCGTAAGGTCAATAATAATCTACCATGCAGAATAAAGTAAGCGTACCGTAGCCCAAGTCGTTCGCTCTGATTCATTGTCCTGCGTGCTTCGTGCAGCTCCTGCTTGCCAACCAATGAGACTTCATCGGTACCTCCCATCCAATGCTAAGGGTACTCTTCTTCCCCCTTATCTCCCCGGGCCGCAAAGTGGCCACGCACACTAAAACAGAGAGCATATAGCTCCCAGCTCGCCTCACAAGGTCGAGCTACCACTCCTCACCGAGCTGGGTATCCCAATTCCCACAAGCTAAGTCAGTCAAGTCTAAAATTCTGCAGCGTAACATTACACATCACAGGAGAGATCCATCCTCCTCCTCCTCCTCCTCCCTCCTTTATATAGAGTTTATAAGTCATTTACTTTCCCAAATTCCCATTTAATTTATTGTTCAATAATTTAATTCATAAAAATCCTCCCCGTACATGTGTCACTCATCCCCTTCATTGCACCATAAATTAATTTCATTAATTAATTAATTAATTCTATTTCCCTCACCCACCTAAAAGCATTCCTAGAATCGCTCATAGGTGTCCTCATATTCCCTCACACAATTTAATGACTTGCCCCCTTACTAATTTACTGGTTGAGTTCAATTTAGAAAGTTCTTAAAGGAAAGATTCCTTGCCAAGTTAGTCATTCTGTTTTTTCCTTATGTTTCCCTTTTCTCTTTATGTTTCCCCCTTTTCCCCTTAGTTTCCTAAATATTTTAAATTTCCCTCTTTCCCTTTTATCTAAAACTAAATTTAGGAAGTGTAGACTTTACCCATTTTCCCCCTTTTTCATTTTGGTAAAAATTTTAATTATCATATGTGACAACAATTAATTCCCTTTTTAAAATTTTAATCCCTCCATAATTTGATTTTAATAATTTAATCGAGTTTCTTACCCTATTTTGTCACATGTTTAATGATGATTATTATTATTATTTATTCATTTTTAATTTTAATTTATATATATATTATCACAAGTATCACTTAGACCTAGATTTATTTTCCTAGGATGGGCAACATTTTATTAAAGAAATTGTTTTAAATATTTCTTATCACATAATCCATTCTAAGGCCAACTAAGTTTATTCATTTATTAATTAACAATGCGACGTGCCCTTTAGGACGCACTGCATGCTCCAAGGGTGTCACTCACCTCATTCTGTTTTCCTTGTGTGGCGTGCCCTTCAGGACGCACTACGTGCTCCAAGGGTGCCACTCACTTCTTTCTGTTTTTCTTGCATGACGTGCCCTTCAAGACGCACTACGTGCTCCAAGGGTGCCACTCGCCTCTTGACTGAATTGGTAGACATCAAAAACCCCTGGAGTCAATACTCTACCAGGTGATCTTGTGGGAGACTAAGGGCCTCTAAGGAATAAGGCCCCTGCCTTATTGTGTTCCCCTTAGAATCATCATGAGCGACTGTAGCAGTCTGCCCTCGTGGCATCGTGGGTCTTCTTGAACTAGGTATTCGTTAACTTACAGTTCAAGCCATGGCAGGAGTGCTAGTAGGTTGTGGCAGGGCTTTTGTCCACACCTCTCCCTCAACATCTTTGGTATTTGTGCGTGAACCCTCTACTCCACATGTGAGTTCGGTCGGCAAGCTATCGTCAGCCTGCATCATCAATGAATCATGTCAGAATTGAGATCCATAATCATAACATCTAATCAGATGCATATATGTCATATATACAACAATAAAACCCAATATTCCACTCCCTGACTCGATCTGGAGTCCAAGGGTTTCATCGATGCCTCTGCATCCTCGAGGTCCAACATCCTGCACACTCAGGTGAACCGAGTCAATAGCACCTGTCTAAGTCAATACAACAAAATAACATATCATCATATCCATAATACCTCAATATCATAATCAAATGCCCAATAATATAATCATCCGGATCACTTGCAAGCAAGTGTCCTCAACAAATAAGTTCACTTAGTGCAGGCAAGAGAGGGATGTTACATACACTCCCTCTTCTGTCGATCCCGAAGTTTCACAGTAAAAAGTGCCAAAATAACGTATATCATAGTATCATAAGTCTATCTATCCAACAAAAATGGAAACTATTGGTGCATATCACATGTGTTCTCCGAGGTCGCCGAGTGTGGACTATAGTTGTCCCTCTGGACCTTGACCTCATCTACTGTTCGATCTCGTAGTTGTTGAATGCGATGATCCAAGGTGTGGATCGGCTCAGTCGTGAGCGCACCCTCATCCGACACCCGCAAGGTGCTCAAGTCAAAATATGTGTAGGATAACTAATCATAATGTCTCAAACAAAGACGTGAAAGACATCGAGCATACACCTCAAGAATCAAGCAAGGCTAGTCATTAGGCCATGAGCCTCTCTTTTCCACAATCTCGTAGGATCCCACGAACCTAGGAGATAGTTTATCCCATTTTTCAAACTTGATTGAACTCTTATGCGGTTCCAGCCGCAAAAATACTCGATCGCCACATCGTAACTACGGTCGGCACGACGCACATCGACAAAAATATTATGTCGATTTTGCGCTTCCTTGATCCTTTGTCTTATAGTTTGCATTTAATCTTCCATTTCTTGGATCGCTTCCAGTCCCACCAGGACCCTATCCTCAAGCCGATCCCAACTCAAAGGCGTTCGACACGGTTGCCCATAAATAAACTTGAAAGGCACCATCTTAATGGTGCTTTGGTAACTATTGTTATAAGCGAATTCCACCAGTGGCAAGAATTATTCCCAATGCTTTTGTTGGTCCATCATGTACATGCGCAACATGTCCTCCAAGGTCTCGTTCGTTCGTTCGATCTGCCCGTTAGTCTCCAGGTGATACGCAGTACTAAAGTTAAGTTGGTCTCCAAAGGCCTCTTGGAAACTAGTCCAAAATTGTCCAATAAACATTGATCCTCGATCGGATATAATCCTCTTAGGCACGCCATGCAGCCTCACAATCTCACTGATGAAAACTCTAGCTATGTCAGGTGCCTGATACGTCGTACGCACAGGAATGAAATGAGCACTCTTTGTCAGAGTGTCGACTACTATGAAAATTGAGTCATTTCTCCTTGCCATCAGTGGAAATCCAACAATAAAATCCATCAAAATAACCTCCCATTTCGATTCCAGAATAGCGTGTGGCTATAGTAATCCTGTTGGATGTCTATGTTTGGCCTTTACCTGCTAACATTCTAGACATCTGGCCACATGGTTGACTATGTCTGCCTTCATTCATTTCCAGAAGAATAAGGGTTTAAGGTCTGCCCTCATCTTCGTGACTCCTGGGTGAGCCATGTATACTACTCTATGAGCCTTGTTTAGGATCAAGTTCCTCAACTAGTCGTTCAGTGGTACGTAAATATGATTTTTAAACCTCAATAATACATCATATTCAAACGTAAATCCTTCAAATCTTGGTACCATCATTGCGTTTTGTCCAATAAAATCCTTGACCTCTTTGTACCAGTCATCGTCGCGATGTAACGCTAGAATCTTTTCATGTAGATTCATCTGAAGAGGCAACACCGAAAAGATGTGTGGTCTCTGACTCAATGCATCTGCCACTCGATTCATTGTTCCCTTTATGTAAGTAATCTCGAAATCATACTCACTAAGAAATTCTGACCAATGTCGTTGTCGCGCGTTCAGGTCGCTTTGCGTAAAGATGTGTTGTAGTCCACAGTGGTCTGTCCTTAGTTCAAATTTTCGTCAAACAAGGTAGGGTCTCCAAACCTTCAAGTCATAGACAAAGGCTAACAACTCCAAATCGTGCGTCGCATAGTTCTCCTCATGCCTTCTCAGTTTCCTCAAGATGTAAGCGATCACTCAACCGTCTTGCATCATGACTTTGCCTAAGACTTCATTGGATGCGTCAGCGCATACCAAGAATTCTGCGTCCATGTCAGGGACCTTTAGTATCGATGTTGTTGTCAACAACTCCTTGGGCCTTGAAATGACTCCGTGCATTCTCGGTCCAAACAAACTTCGTGTTCTTCTTCTGTAATTCTGTAATCGGTTTGCTATCTTCGAAACTCCCTCGACAAATCGTCAATAGTATCCTGCTAAACTCATTAAGCTATGTACTTCTGGTTCATTCGTCGACACAGGCCATTCCATAATAGCCTCGACCCTTGTTGGATCCATGGCGATACCTTCGTCGGAGATGACATGCCCTAAGTAGTGAATCTTCGATTGATAAAATGAGCATTTGGACAAATTGACATTTAAAATGTGCTCTCATAGACACTGTAGTACCAAGCACAAGTGCTTGTCGTGCTCCTCCATCGTCCGAGATTAAATCAAAATATCGTCAATGAACATTTGGACGAACTTGTTCAAGTACTCGCAGAACACCCTGTTCATCAAACTCATAAATACTCCCGGGGCATTTGTCAGTCCAAACGGTAAAATAGTAAACTCGTAATGCCCAAACCTCATCTTAAAGGTGGTCTTAGGGATGTTGTCCTCCTTGATCTGTAACTAGTGATACCCTGATCTCAAGTCAATCTTGGAAAACACCATCGCACCCTTCATTTGATCGAACAGATCATCAATCCTTGGCAATGTATATTGATTCTTGATCGTTGCCTTGTTCAATTGACGGTAGTCAATGCAGAGTCTCCACGACCCATCCTTCTTTCATATGAAAATAATAGGCACTCCCACGGTAACACACTTGGACATATAAGTCCCAGGTCCAACAACTCCTTTAGTTGCATTCTCAAATCCTGTAACTCCAGGGTTGACATACGATAAGGCGTTCTCGCTATTGGTTCAGTCTCCAGTTTTAGGTCTATGGTAAATTCCAATTCCCTCTCCAGTGGAATACCAGGTAAATCCTCTGGGAAGATGTCTGTGAACTCTCTCCCCAAAGGAAGGTGTTCTAGACCTTCCGCTACTCCCTTCTCATTTAACGCAAGGATCACATAAAGCTGACATCCCTTGCGCATGCTCTTCCGTAGCTGCAAGGAAGAGATGAACCTATGGGAAACTCCCTAGTTTCATCCTACAATCACGCATCCTTGTCCCTCATCATTGACCAAGCTCAATAATTTCATCCTACATTTGTGTATCGCCTCATGCAATTCCAACCAGTCCATACCAATCATGATGTCATAAGATCCTAAGATCGTGACGTACAGGTTGGCCCTGGTGACAAACTCTCCCAGGTTAAGGTTATAGCCTGTAACCTTTCCTCCAACCTTTTGTTTGGCTCCCGAAGCCATCTATACAAATCTAAACTCATCATGTTCGACTGCCTTTACCTTAATTATTTTTAGCGCTACACCATAAATGAAACTCTAGGTAGCACCGGGATCCATCAAATACTAAGGGTTTGGTCAGTGACGGTACCTGACATCTCGAGCATAGTGGACTGGTGCTCTTCCTGATAGTTATTCACCGGTGAAAGAATCTGATGGTCCTTGCCCAAAACTTCCACAGTAGTGGGTCCGGCTGTTCCAGATGTTATTCCTCTCCCGGAATCGTTCCTCGAACAACTCCCATGACACGTCCTCGACTGCCATGTTCAACTGTGGCAGGAGCGTCTTTCACCATAGAATAGAGATCCCCTTTATGAAAGACTTCCATGCATACCTTCATGTTGGAGGTAGTCACGAAGTGCATAGCACATCGCCAAATTCTCCAACCATGCCTCGGCGGCTGCTCCGCCCGGGGCACCAAAGAAATCGGGAAATTTGACCTTCTCGAGTTCACGGTGAACACTAATGGTACTATTTGGGTGCATTGTGAACCCTCAGGGGTACAGGCGCCCTAGCCTCAACTCAGTACAGAGGGTGAATCAAGGCCTTTAACAATCTCTGGAAGGACCTTGCCAAACCATCATCATCCCTTACACAATCAATTCTGGCCCAAGGACTTGCTCTTCCCCTTAGGGTTCAACTCCGAGGGTGCGATAACTTCTCGAGGCATTGCACCTCCTTCCACGACACCACGTTGTGAACCTCTGATGTGTCCTCTAAATTTGATCCCATAAGGACACGTTAAGGTTTTTAATTAACGCAAGGGTTAATACTCAAGGGTTTACTGTAGTGGAATTCCTGGCGATCCACATTCGCAGGGTTGAACCTCACTCTGATACAATATGTAACGACCCCTTCGTTACGACTATAAGCGGAGCAAAAGGTGCATTTTTTTTTTGTTAGACAGGATGACAACAGCGATTACGACTAAACAACACATCTAACGGCGAGCACCATGCCCGCAGAACAGGCAATCGGCCACTATGACTCCATGCACTGGCTCCAAAACAACTGGGTGAAACATGTGTAAAACAACAAGGAGAAACGACTACCCGCCTGACACAAACATGACCACGCCTACAAGCTAAGGGACAACACCCCCATCCCGACACAACGGCCTCAACGACCAGTTAACTAGAATCCTCGATGGCACGCAACCAAACTCATGAAGGCATTGCAACCCAAGCGCCAACAACGAACTTACAAGATCAAAAAAACCCACAACGGGAAGTACAAACCCCAGTCAAGTTGTCAATCGCTTCTATCCAATAGGGCGCGCAATGATCCCCTCGTCAGGAATCATGTCGTTCCCAAGCTATAGGCACGACGATAACCCTAGCGCTACATAACCTATCTAGACCTAGGACTCTAGATGAAACCAACTCACTAGGAGCCGAGCTACTGACAAGAGGACTTCACCCACACCCCAAGCAATAGGTCAACAAGATGCAAGGTGACATCAATCAAGGAAAAGCGCAAGCTAATACATGACTTTGTCAACAACCCAACCATTAATCAAGTCTAATTAGTCAATAATTACAATCTAAATTAGTGTTAATTACAAATCTAATTTAACCAGTCCAAATTACAACTAGTCAATCATTTGGAAATCGAATTTAATCTTAAATACAATTCTAATTAGCAAGTCTAAATTACAAATTAGACAATAATTACAAATCTAATCTAACATTAAATACAATCTAATTTACCAAATGCCAATATACAATAATCACAATATCAATGTATAATGCTTATGATTATAATGCTACTAACAAAATTAACTTCCAATACGCGGTTAAGCCATATTAACAGTATTAGAGTATAACAATTATCCATTAAACATTAAAGTTGTTGAGTAATAACAATTTTAACCATAAACAAAAATTTTGGTTCCTTAAAACTCCATTGTTGTCTAAACAAGGCATGGATCGTTGCCCAGTGATAACCGACGGATAATGAATGGATCATTGTCACGGCAGTAACCGGTTAAAGAGAAATTCAGTCAAGGTGAGGTTGTCAAACAGTAAATCGCTAATTAAATCACCTATTAAAGAAAATTTAATGTTGAGGAGTAAGGTTGTTGCCCAGCCAAAACTCGCACAGTACAAATGCAGAAACGCTTCCCAACACACCAGTACATTGTACCTACGCTCACCAATACACCACTTACACACAGTGCACATGTTGTACATCAATGTCATTAATTTGACAGTAATTTATAAGCTACCAATGACTATACTCTTTGTCTGAGAACGCAAGTTCTAGTCAAAAAGGGTGGTTGTCATTAATATAAATTCACTGGAAAATGATGTTAAAACGCAGCCGGTTATAAAGTCATATATGTCATTGATGTAAAATGCAGTTAGGAGTTAACTACCATTTAAACACGCATCATACAATTAATGAAAATGCATGTAGGTGATAATTAAATGCAAACGCATTCAAATAAGGCATCTCTTATTATTACCAAATGTTTATATTTACTCATGCCATCCATATCTAGTTATTATATTTACCCATCCTGTCCATATCTAGTTACATATTTTATATTCATGGATTCCATCCAATCCATATTTATTTAGTCCCAACCATATAAGATCATTTCCCTTTTTGATTGGTTAACTACGTTTTAAAACACAGGTACAGGAAACCCTGAAACTGTGAGTTAAAAGATGGAATCGTTGCACCCTCAAACCTTTGTCAACTCAATAAAATTTATGTCACACAATTTAAAGGGGTCGGCCTATCACTAAGTCATGGTCAAAGGGGAAGGAAATTGCAGCGTTGATCTTCACGCTAGCTGGGTTAATTCACATGGATTGCATTAAAATTTTGCATAGGAAGAAACGCCAGCCAGGTGTAAGAAAAATGCAGGGCATAACTTCGCCATTAAAACCAGTTACAAGCAAAGGAAAAAAATCACATTCCATTAGTAGAAAACAAAATGCATTTCTAAAGCTGAGAGGTTAAAGAAAATGCAGTCCAAACATAGGAGCAATCGCCAGGTAAGCAAGCAATGAATGTTGTCTTAAAAAGTGTCAAAACGCAATGCATTCCAGTGAAACTTTCATAGTGGTTTGGATGAAAAAAGAGCATGCGCTCAAGGGAATCCTCATTGTGTCTCAAGGCACAGCCTTACTAGCATTCAAAAAAAAATAAACTCAGTCAAAAATGTGAAGGTTGTCAATCAAGAGGACAAACGCACACTAAAATTTTCTTCAAATAATTAAGGTGCAGGGGTATAAAAATGCAGAGAATATGGCCATTAATAAAACAACACAGAGTTAAGTTGCGAGGGAGGTATTACAACGCAGAGCTAATTTATCCAGCCATATATAAAAATGAAAAGATAAATTTATCCGGCAATTTATAAAAACCCAGAGTTAAATTTATCTAGCAATGCATAAAAACGCAGAGTTAATTTATACGACAATTTATAAAGACGAAGAGTTAAATTATCTAGCAATACATAAAAACACAGAGTTAAATCTATCCAGCAACATTTAAAAATGCAAAGTTAGAAATTTTGTGGTTGAGGGTGTTGAATGCAGAGAACACTAAACATAGTTTTTAGATACCGAGAACGATTAGGATGCAGAGGTGATATAACATGCAGAAACCAAAACAAGGCGGAGATCAAGGCACGGAGATAAGAAGGGGTAAATCATTGGGAAAACACATATGTCGCCCATCATCCACACACAAAAAAATAGGGCATTAGAATCTATGGGTCGTTATGCACCGAAGTGACGACCATCGATTCGGCTCCTGGCCGACTGCTCAGGCGTGGACTGATAAACTAGGGATGAGGATGAAGTAAAAATCACAACTCTTCACAACAATCAATAAAACCAATAGAACAGTCACAACATTTAGGGATCGAAAGCCGAGGGAATCAAATCAACAATGAGCTTAAGGCTATGGGGAAATTAAGTTATCAATTAAAATGCTAAGTCAACACCTTCTTTACATAGTTAAAAGCACATAAATGAAAGCGTAAGGTCAATAATAATCTACCATGCAGAATAAAAGTAAGTGTACCGTAGCCCAAATCATCTGCTTTGATTCATTGTCCTGCGCGCTCCGTGCAGCTCTTCCTTGTCGACCGATGAGACTTCACCGGTACCTCCCAGCCAACGCTAGGGGTACTCTTCTCCCCCTTTAGCCCCCCGAGCCGCAAAGGGGTCATGCACACTAAAATAGAGAACAGCTAGCTCCCAGCTCGCCTCGCAAGGTCGAGCTACAACTCCTCACTAAGCTGGGTATCCCAACTCCCACAAGCAAAGTAAGTCAAGTCTAAAATTCTGCAGCGTAATGTTACGCATCACAGGAGAGATCCATCATCCTCCTCCTCCCTCCTTTATATAGAGTTTCTAAGTCATTTACTTTCCCAAATTCCCATTTAATTTATTGTTCAATAATTTAATTCATAAAAATCCTCCCCGTACATGTGTCACACATCCCCTTCATTGCACCATAAATTAATTTCATTAATTAATTAATTACTCCTATTTCCCTCACCCACCTAAAAGCATTCCTAGAATCGCTCCTAGGTGTCCTCATATTCCCTCACACAATTTAATGACTTACCCCCTTACTAATTTACTGGTTGAGTTCAATTTAGAAAGTTCTTAAAGGCAAGATTCCTTGTCAAGTTAGTCATTCTGCTTTTTCCTTATGTTTCTCTTTTCTCTTTATGTTTCCCCCTTTTTCCCTTAGTTTCCTAAATCTTATAAATTTCCCTCTTTCCCTTTTTATCTAAAACTTAATTTAGTAAGTGTAGACTTTACCCATTTTCCCCTTTTTCATTTTAGTAAAAAATTTAATTAGCATATGTGACAACAACTAATTCCCTTTTTAAAATTTTAATCCCTCCATAATTTGATTTTAATAATTTAATCGAGTTTCTTACCCTCTTTTGTCACATGTTTAATGATGATTATTATTATTATTTATTCATTTTTATTTTTAATATATATATATATATATATATATATATATATATATATATATATATATCACAAGTATTACTTAGACCTAGATTTATTTTCCTAGGTTGGGCGACATTTTATTAGGGAAATTGTTTTAAATCTTTCTTATCACATAATTCGTTCTAAGGCCAACTAGGTTTATTAATTTATTAATTAACAATGCGACATGCTCTTCAGGATGCACTAGGTGCTCCAAGGGTATCACTCGCATCATTATGTTTCCCTTGCATGATGTGCCCTTCAGGACGCACTATGTGCTCCAAGGGTGTCACTCGCCTCTTGACTGACTTGGTAGACATAAAAAACCCTAGGAGTCAATACTCCGCAAGGTGATCATGTGGGAGACTAAGGGCCTCTAAGGAATAAGGCCCATGCCTTATTGCACGCCCCTTAGAATCATCGTGAGCAACTATCGCAGTCTTCCCTCACGGCATTGTGGGTCTTCTCGAACTAGGTAGACGTTAACCTACAGTTCGAGCCACGGTAGGAGTGCTAGTAGGTTGTGGCAGGTTTGTTGTCCACACCTCTCCCTCAACGTCTCTAGTAGTCGTGTGTGACCCCTCTACTCCACATGTGAGTCTGGTCGGCAAGTTATTGTTATCCTACATCATCAATGAATCATGTCAGAAATGAGATCCATAATCATAACATCTAATCAAATGCACATATGTCATATATACAACAATAAAACCCAATAGTCCACTCCCTGACTCGATCCAGAGTCCAAGGGTTTCATCGATGCCTCTGCATCCTCGAGGTCCAACATCCTGCACGCTTAGGAGAATCGATTCAATAGCACATGTCTAAGTCAATACAACAAAATAACATGTCATCATATCCATAATGTCTCAATATCATAATCAAATGCCCAATACTATAATCATCTGGATCACTTCCAAGCAAGTGTCCTCAACGAATAAGTTTGCTCAGTGCAGGAAAGAGAGGAATGTTACAATATGGGCCTTTGTCTAGGGCTTGTAATACTTTGGATTTGGGTCCCCAGATTAATAATATGTTTTTGTTTATTTATGCAAGACCGGAGTGCCTGTAAATTTGAAAGGTCGGAGTGCCTAGAAATGTAATACTTTGAATATATTAATAAAATACATCACTAGATGCAAGACCTACAAGGAAAGAGATAGGGGGACATGAATCCACAAGGATGAGTCTTAGGTTGATTCTAACACACACAACCAGTTATCAATCTCTAAAGATTTTCCAAACCACACAGCATCATAATTTACCATCTCTCTTCCCCTTCAACCTGCACAACCCAAAGAAATGAATCCCTTACTCTGCAATGCAGTCCCTCAGTTTGTTTCGCTTCTTTTCCAGGGCTCCAGAAAGCAATGGATGCATGTGTGCATGAGAATGATGGAACTTGTGAAAGAATGGTCCACAACTAAGAATCATTGGAGTTTCTAGCATTGATATTTCCTAACCAGTAGCATTGGAGCCCTGGAAAATAAGTGGAACAACCTAAGGGACTGCATTTCAGAGAAAGGAGTTCATTTCTTTGGATTGCGCAGGATGAAGGGGAAGAGATATGGTAAACTAGAATTCTATGTGGTTGGGAAAACCATGAGATATTGATAGTTGGTTGTGTGTGTTAGAGTCGTCCTAGGACCCGTCCTTATGGATTCATAGCCCTAGCTCAGGGGTGACATGTTGTTGAGATCTAAAACAACAGTGTTTATGGCTGGGTGGAACGTCTGATGTCTGCAGCCATTTGGTGAATGTTTATTTAAAAAGATATGTGTTTTATGTGTTTTATTGCATTCTATGTTCTGTTTTGTATTAATTATCTCTGAGATATGTTATAATGTGTATGTTGTTGTTAATGTTGTGCATGGCATGTTATTATTTTATTTTATAGTTTAGAATGATTCTAGAGTATTGCATATGTTGTTATCATGCTTCTTGATTTTAATAATTGGTATTAGAATATTTAATTTGTCCAAGAAGATGAATTTAGAGGTACCTGAGTCGATGGGTACATTACAAAGTGGTATTAGAGCAAATCTTTTTGGGTTTTCTAGTGATGGATACATCACAGATTGGTAACAGAGAAACCGTTTTGTGGTTGTTGGTAATGGGTACATTACAGATTGGTATCACGTCGGTTGTAGTAATTGGGCCATTTGGGTCGACTTGCAGGTTGAATTTTTTGTGATTTTCGCATAGGTCAAAGAAGCAAGTGTTGGGGAACATGAATGTCATTTCTTGAAAATATAATTTTTTTGGGAAATTGGAAAAATTTGAAAAAAACAAATTGTATGATGATGGCATCATGACGTGTGGGCCACATGTCAAGTGATGTGGCAGTGGTGACATGGAATTCCACAGTGGCAGGGCACAGCAGCAAGGTGGTAGGCCCCAGTGGCGAGGTGGTAGACCATGGCAAGCCACAGCGGCAGGGTGGCAAGGTGGTAGACCATTGTGGTGGGGCTACCAATGGAGCAGCGGCCTGACACCACAAGTGGTATCGAAAAGAGGTATCTCATCATGGAGGGAGATATTTTAAAATAATTTTTGGCGGTGCAAAACCTATGGGAATGTGCTATGTATCATGGGCAATATTTGATATCGCATCGCGGAGGGTTGTTAACTCCTGAGCACTTCGACGATGTGATATCAATATCAACCATGGATCCTCCCCCGATCTTCATTTTTATATCTAGGGTAGGGACAGGTTGTACACCAAAGGTAAGGTGCGGGATGGGACTCGCCCATCTCCGCAGACTATGTATGGATGTCAGGTGGAATTTTGACAGGGGAGTTGGGACCCGTCGGTGACATGGGCCACAGAAATGGTGCCATGTGGCAGTCGGTATGGGTGCATCCCAAATTTATTAATATATATATATATTAAAACAATGAAGAAAAGGTAAGGTAGAGAGAAAATGACAGGAGGATGATGGAGAAGGCCATGAGGGTGGTCGGAGAGGGAGTCTGGAGACAGTTTCTTATTTTGGACATAACTGGAGAAAATTAAGTCAAATTGAGATGATACTTTTGGGTTTTGTCCGCAATAAGGAGGGATACAATAGTGCCAGAGAGGGTCACTGGCCATTTTTGCTTGAATTTGTCAGAAAGTTCAAAATAGTGGGTTTTAAAGCCCTGGGTCTAGTTCAGTGACAGAGGTCCAAAATAAGATGAAATTTTTGGAGAGAGTCCAAAATGTAGACATGAAAATACTCAATGAAGCAATAGAAGAAAATCTAAGGGGTTTGGAAATGGGATGCTAAAATAGGTCAAAATCCACTATTCCATGCCACTTTTGGGGGATTTTTGGGATTTTCATAGGAGGATAAGTGATCCTAGATCTAAAAAATGGAAAATTTTATTAATGAAAAATTTTGCATACTCATAAACAAAAACAAATTTGGTGTAGTGAGGTTTTTTCAGAAGTGCACAGTTTGGGAGATAATCAGTTTTCCTAAAATTTCAAAGTCTGGAAAAAATTTCTAAAAATGACAGTTGCAAATTCCATATTGTTGTAGAATATTATTGGAGAAACAAATGGAGAATATGAAGGTTTCTATGTGTTCACCATCATGATTGTTATAAGTTCCTATTAAAGAAATTTTCTTGGTTCCTAATGTATTTTCTTCTGCAGTTGACAAAAGTTGTCCTTTTAGTAAAATTGCACCAATGAAAAAAATGCACAATGGGGTGAAAATGGATTTTTCAGAAAGCCATAACTTTCATCTCTAAGATCAAATTGAGGCACATGAATAGTCATTGTAAATATTATGCAAAGGAGAATAACCTAGAATTATTAGAATTCATAGAATTATGATAAAATTCTTCATGAATTGAGAAGAAAGAGGACCTATAGCATTAATTGACAAAAAATCTATAATATATATAATTCTAACAAAAATGGTTGCTTGCACATTTTACAAAACTCGAGGTATAAGCATATCAATTCAAGCCCAAAATTCAATATCAAAGTCATGGAGGATGCATAAGGAGCCTACAGTCGTGCGAGAGAATCCAAAGACCAAAATATCAGTGTGGGTGATGCTTAAATGGAATCTAATGGACATAGGAGCAGAGTGGAACCAACATAATTGGTAAAGACTATGAGAAGTCTCAGAATGGAAGTGTAGAGTTATAGAGATGATAGTGAGAGGATAATGAGATCACGGGAGGAGAGAATCAAATAAATGTTCAAATGATGCAAAGCCTAAATCAATTATAGAGGCAAGCAAAGAATGGATCAGACTCAAGACACGAGGAAGAAGACAAACATTATGAAAGAAATGATGACTATAGAAAACCCAATCACTCAAGAAGTGATAGTATAACTCATAGACATCCCTCACCTCCTTGCTCAATTAGGAATTTTTATGCATCTGAAGAGTCAAGGAGAAATCCAAAAGTATCTCATGTTAGGCATCAAATAATAAGATATGAGTTGGATAGTTTGCAAGGAGAGCTTAGGAATATTAAGCCACCATCATTTGATGATGAAAGAGAAAGGGAAGACAATGTTGGAATCATAAAGTATTTTCACAACTACTCATTTAGAAGCTAGGATTGCAACATAGCATTTGCATGGAAAAGATGTTATGTGGTGGGATCGGTTGAAGCAAGTTGAACACATTAATGAGAGTATGATTATTTAGAAGTAGTTCAATAAATGTTTTCATAAGGAGTATCTTTTAGAGCACTATTACGAAAATATATGCAAGATTTCTTTGAACTCAAGTTGAGGAGCATGACCATGGGAGAATATGAAAATAAATTATTAGGATTTTTGAAGTACGTGGGATTTATGAAGGATAAAAAAGTGAAGATACAGATGTTTTTGAGTGGAATGTCATCTTTCTATAAAGATAAGATTCAATATGATGATCCCATAACTTTTAAAGAGACCATTAGAAAGGCTAAGTATATGTATGAACAAGAAAATGGCAGAGAATCTTTGCAGAAGTCTTGGAAAGATAAGAAATTTGATCAGAGAAGGAAGGGATTCAAACCTCCTTTCAATAGAAATAGTCCCAGTACAAATCAACAAGATCAGTCTGCTAAGAATGATTCCAAGAGGGAAGAATCCTTGCAAAAAAAAGGAATACCACCAATCAAATGTTGGGGATGTGAAGAAGATCGCATGTACAAGTATTGTCCTCACAGAGAAGAAAAGATGAGGACATTGCACAACATCCAAGAAGCTACTACAGTAGAAGACATGGGAAAAAATATTCCAATAATATATGCAGTGTTCGAAGATCGACAAGAAAAACATCAATCCCATATGATTCAGGTGAAAGGTAAGATCATTGATCTGTCTACTAATATTTTAATTGATTCAGAAGCAAGTCATAGTTACATTGATCCTAAAATAGTGGACAGATTTCATTTTGAGAAAAGTAAGCTTGAAAAATCATGTTTGGTTTAGCTAGCCACTAGAACCAAAAGAAGGATCAATGAGATTTTCAAATATTGTTTAATAAATCGGAATGGAGTGAGTACTAATGTTGATTTGAATATCATACCATTAAGATTTTATAATGTCCTAATTGGAACAGATTGGTTGGACAAACATCATGTTGTCCTAGATTTTCATAACAAGACATTTACATGCCTTGATTAAGAAGGAAAATAGAGCATTGTGAAAGAATTCCAAGACCCATTTCTATAAGGGAGATTTCAACCTTACAACTGAAAAAATGTTTTAGGAAATGATGTCAATTGTATGCAGATCATGTGGAGCTAGAAAATACCAAAGGGATAAGTATTGAAAAGTTTTGAGTATTGCAAGAGTTTGAAGATATATTCCAAGAAATACTAGAATTACCACCAAAGAGGGATATATATTTCTCTATTTATTTAGTACTAGAAGTTGCCCTAATGTCAAAAACTCCTTACAGAATGAGTACACCAAACTTAAAAGAATTACAAATGTAACTGGAAGAATTGTTGAAAAATGATACATATTCCCAAGTGTATCACCTTGGGGAGCACCAATACTCTTTGTTAAAAACAAGGATGGAATGTTGAGAATATGCATTCACTTTAGATAGCTTAATAAATCCATTGTGAAGCACAAATACCCATAATTGATGACCTCTTTGATCAATTAAGAGGAATGAGCAAAGATATTCTCAAAGATAGACTTGAGATCAGAATATCACCAGGTGAGAATCAAGGAATAAGACATTAGTAAGATAGCTTTTAGAACCAAGTATGAACATTATGAATTTGTAGTGGTGTCATTTGGACTGACCAATGCACCGACTATTTTTATGTTCTTAATGGATGGCATATTCAGAAATTATCTGGATAAGTTTGTTATTGTGTTCTTGTATGGCATACTTATATATTATAAGTCTAAGGAAGAGCATGAATATCACTTAAAGTTGGTGTTGCAAGTTCTAAGGGAACATCAATTGTATGCAAAGCTAAGAAAGTGTTCTTTTTACCAAGAGAAGGTCCATTATTTGGGGTACATTGTTTTAGAGGAAGGTATAGTAATAGATCCAGAGAAAATTGAAGCCATTAAAGGGTGGTCAGCACCAAGGAATGTTTCAAAAGTCATATCTTTCATGGGATTAGTAGGATACTATAGGATATTTATAACAGGATTCTCTAAAATTGGTCTTCTCATTGTATCTTTACAAAAGAAGGGGATTAAATTTGAATGGATAGCAGAGTGTGAAGAAAAATTTAATTTGTTGAAAGAGTTACTTACCAGTGCACCTATTTTGAAGATTGTCGAGCCAAATGAAAATTTTGTGGTATGCACAGATGCATGCAAAGAAAAACTTGGTGGAGTCCTCACTCATAATGGACATGTCATTAGTTATGAGTCTAGAAATCTTAAAGAACATGAGAGGAATTATGACACGCATGATTTGGAGCTTGTTGCCACATTGAAGATGTGGAGACATTATTTAATGAGGAAGAAATTTGAATTAAAGACAGACCATAGTGGTCTGAAATATCTTTTTGAACAACCAACTTTAAATGTCAGGGAAACAAGATGGCTGAAATTTTTAAATGAGTATGACTTTGACATCAAGCATATCAAAGGAAAAGAAATAAAGTTGTTGATGCACTCGGCAAAAGAGTACATCTCATGCATGCTACAACCATTAATATGCACAGTTCAGATTTAAAGAGAAGGATTTTAGATGTTGTTATTACACACCAACATTACCTACAAGAAAAAGAAATCTTACAGCAGGAAAATGTACAACATAAATTTAAAGACTATAAGAGGAAAGAAGATTGATTACTTATGCATAAAAACACAATTTATGTTCCTAGTTCTGTAAAACTTAAGTTAGTATTAAAAGAAATGCATAATGTTCCATATGTTGGACATCATGGTTACCATAAAACAATTGTAGCAATAAAAATACAATACTTTTGGCCAGGAATGAAGAAGGAAGTTGTTGATTACAATTTCAGATGTATGGAATGNTGCTACAACCATTGTCAATTCCAGAAAGGAAATGGGAAGTAGTAACCATTAAATTTATTACCAAATTGCCTAGGACAGTAAGGCAACATGATTCAATAATGGTAGTGGTGAATAAATTGACAAAGGTTTCTCATTTTGTTCCTGTAAAAATGACTCATACAGCAGCTAATATTGCAAAAATTTACATGAGGGAAATTGTTATGTTGCATAGAATACCTAAGGAAATTATTTCAGACGGAGATACAAAGTTTACTTCAAGATTTTGGAAGGATTATTTAAAGTATTTGGTACAAATCTGAATTTTAGCAAAACATATCATCCATAGTCAGATGGGCAGACAAAGAAATTCAACCAAGTGATAAAGAAATGTTGAGAATATATGTGATGGATAAGCCATCTAAGTGGGAAGAATACTTGCATTTGATTGAGTTTACCTATAATAATGGGTATCAAGCTTCATTGAAGATGAGCCAATTTGAAGCTTTGTATGGTAGAAAATGCAATACTCTAGTGAGTTGGACAACCCAACAAAGAGAGTAGTACTTGGGCCAGAATTGCTTAAGGATATGGAAGACCAAATGGTTAAAATTAAGCAAAATTTGACAACAGCACAAGATAGACAGGAGAGTTATGTAGATAAGAAGAAGATAGCTACAGAATTTAAAGTGGGAGAGCATGTGTTTTTGAAAGTGAATCCCAAGAAGAAGTCACTAAAGTTGGAAAATTGTACCAAGGTAGCAGCCAGATTCTATGGTCCATTTGACATATTGGACAGAATAGGGCCAGTTGCATGCATGCTTGCATTCCCTGCTTCCATGAATATGCATAATGTATTACATGTCTTTTTTTTTGAAAAAGTATGTGTATAATCCTAACCATGTTATTGATTGGAATTTGATTCATGTGGAACCATAAGGAGACTTTCAGTTCCAATCGCTGCACATACTGGATAGGAAGGTCAAAGTGCTCTGGAATAGAGCCATATGATTGATAAAGTTTCAATGGATTTGTTACGGTCTTGAAGATGCTACTTGGGAGCACGAGAATTCCATGTGAATAGAGTACACACAACTTTTTGAAGACTTTTGAAATTTTGATTTCTCTCTTTTGTATATGCACTTACAACATTACCAAAATAAGGGGGAGGGGAATGTATTACCCCGGTTTTGAGTCATCGGATTAATAATGTATTTTTGTTTATTCATGCAAATGTTGGAGTGCCTATAAAGTTGAAAGGTCGGAGTGCGTAGAAATATAATACTTTGAATATATTAATAAAATACATTGTTGACTATAAGATGGACAAGGATAGACATAGGGGGCTATGATTCCACAAGAAAGGGAGTTAAAGGGGCTAAGTATTTTCATTATTTTATTCACCTATCTTGGCTTTAGTTGGGAAAAGTGGTTACATGAACTTCTTGACGAAGGCCATGTGGTGATTTATTGCATGTAATTATATAAACCCAACTTTTGGGTTGTTTGGGGGTTGGTCATTCATTTGCTCCTCAATCATTGTTATTCATTCATCATTCATTCTTACTCATTATTTGTCTTGTTCTGGGCATGGGAAATGAATTATGGGAGGAAAAGAGCTATTGTTTGTTGGTTGTAAGAAATTTTTTATTATTCCATAAATGAATGGATGCATGTGTACATGAGAATGATGGAATTTGTGAAAGAATTTTCCACAACTAAGAATCCTTGGAATTTCCAACATTGAGATTTACTAGCCAGTAGCACTGGAGCCGTGGAAAAGAAGTGGAACATCCTGAGGGACTGCATTGTAGAGAAAGAGGTTCATTTCTTTGGGTTGTGTAGGTTGGAGGGGAAGAGAGTTGGTAAACTAGGATGTTGTGTGGTTGGGAAAACAGTGAGAGCTTGATAGTAAGTTGTGTGTGTTAGAGTCGACCTAGGACCCGTCCTTGTGGATCCATAGCTCTAACTCAGGGATGATCTGTTGTTATGATATAGAACAACAGTGTCTATGGTTGGGTGGAATGTCTGATGTCTGCATCTACTTGGTGAATGTTTATTTAGAAAGATAAGTGGTATTTGTGTTTTCTTTCATTTTATGTTTTGTTGTGTATTAATTATCTCTAAGATATGCTAAAATGTGCATGTTGTTTTTAATGATGTGCATGGCATGTTATTATTTTATTTTATAGTTTAGCATGATTCTTGATTATTTCATGTTTTTTTCTCATGCTTCTTGATTATAATAATTGGCATCATAATTTGTAATTTTCCCAAGAAGGCGAATTTAGAGGTACTCAGGTCAATGAGTACATTACAGAGTGGTATCAAAGCCAATTGTTTTGGGTTTGTTGGTGATAGGTACGCCACAGATTTCTATCAGAGCAATAGTTTCGTGGTTGTTGGTAATGGATACATTACAGGGCTTAACAACAATGAAGTGATATAAATTTGAAGATATATGACCTGTGCATGAAGAAAAGGTAGCTACAACAATGGTATAGACTATACGACATGTTATACTTCTTGGTATATTTAATAGATCTTCTCTTCCATATGCACTCTTCCTTCCTCCATCTCTCTTGTTCTCTTCTAACGTGTGTTTGGCCTCTCACATCTTGTCCTATTTATACTTTGAGAGAATATAATTAATCTCCTCAATCCTAGCTGCCACCTATCTCAATCACGGGGTGTATGGCTAAGATTAAATCCTAATTTAAGTCACTAATGTTATAAAAATTCTAAAATGTTTCATTTAGATTCCTAAGACTATTTGACTTTAAAACATAAGACTTTCATTTTTATTTTATTTTCAAGTGAAATTATAAGATAGAATTAGTGATCACCTTTCCAAGGTGGTCACCAAAGAAATATCTTGAACCATTTCATGCACATTAATATTAAACCTCAGTAAGAAGTTCATGTTCAAGCTATATTTCTCAACATATACATGTGCAAAAGGCTGCTAGGGTTCCATTAACCCTTCCTTAAATGATGCATGCATGCCACATGTCTAGAACATTCTCTTTCATTAACCCTTTGACCAAGAAAAAAATTAATGAAGTGCCTCTAGAGGTTGTTCGGTCTTGGAGAATGTGCAATTAATGAATTAAGTCTCTTATTAAGCACCTTGGATCTAGGACTCCTTCCATGGGTGGCTCCATATTTTACAAAATATAGCCAAAGAATATGGAGTGCCCCTCTAAATGCTCACCTTTTTGTTAAGGTTTAAGCTATTATTAGAGTTCTTTGCATTTCACTAGATAACAATAGCATAGATAGGATCACTGAGAAATACACAATCACAAGAGACACATCATTTATCCTGGAAAACCCTCATGGAGGAGAAAACCCAACAAAACTTCCTTATTATAGATAGTCAATACAATG
>JASDQU010014888.1:45873-71090 GCA_032191745.1 Picea mariana
TCCCAGGATAAATGATGTGTCTCTTGTGTATTTCTCAGTGATCCTATCTATGCTATTGTTATCTAGTGAAATGCAAAGAACTCTAATAATAGCTTAAACCTTAACAAAAAGGTGAGCATTTAGAGGGGCGCTCCATATTCTTTGGATATATTTTGTAAAATGTGGAGCCACCCATGGAAGGAGTCCTATATCCAAGGTGCTTAATTCATTAATTGCACATTCTCCAAGACCGAACAACCTCTAGAGGCACTTCATTAATTTTTTTCTTGGTCAAAGGGTCAATGAAAGAGAATGTCCTAGACATGTGGCATGCATGCATCATTTAAGGAAGGGTTAATGGAACCCTAGCTGCCTTTTGCACATGTATATGTTGAGAAATATAGCTTGAACATGAACTTCTTGCTGAGGTTTAATATGAATGTGCATGAAATGGTTCAAGATACTTCTTTGGTGACCACCTTGGAAAGGTGATCACTAATTCTATCTTATAATTTCACTTGAAAATAAAATAAAAATGAAAGTCTTATGTTTTAAAGTCAACTAGTCTTAGGAATCTAAATGAAATGTTTTAGAATTTTTATAACATTAGTGATTGAGATAGGTGGCAGCTAGGATTGAGGAGATTAATTATCTTCTCTCAAAAAATAAATAGGACAAGATATGAGAGGCCAAACACACTTGAGAAGAGAGCAAGAGAGATGGAGGAAGGAAGAGTGCATATGGAAGAGAAGATCTATTAAATATACCAAGAAGTATAACAGGTCGTATAGTCTGCACCATTGTTGTAGCTACCTTTTCTTCATGCACATGTCATATATCTTTAGATTTATATCACTTCATTGTTGTTAAGCATTGTAATGTATCCATTACCAACAACCACAAAACTATTGCTCTGATAGAAATATGTGGCGTATCTATCACCAACAAACCCAAAACAATTGGCTTCAATACCACTCTGTAATGTACTCATTGACCCGAGTACCTCTAAATTCGCCTTCTTAGGAAAATTACAAATTATGATGCCAATTATTATAATCAAGAAGCATGAGAAAAAAAATGCAATAATTAAGAATCATGCTAAACTATAAAATAAAATAATAACATGCCATGTACATCATTAAAAACAACATGCACATTTTAGCATATCTCAGAGATAATTAATACACAACAAAACATAAAATGCAAGAAAACACAAATACCACTTATCTTTTTAAATAAACATTCAACAAGTGGCTGTAGACATCGGACGTTCCACCCAACGATAGACATTGTTGTTCTATATTGTAACAACAGATCAGCCCCGAGTCAGGGCTATGGATCCACAAGGACAGGTCCTAGGTCAACTCTAACACACACAACCTACTATCAAGCTCTCACTGTTTTCCCAACCACACAACATCCTAGTTTACCAACTCTCTTCCCCTCCAACCTACACAACCCAAAGAAATGAACCTCTTTCTCTACAATGCAGTCCCTCAGGATGTTCCACTTCTTTTCCAGGGCTCCAGTGCTACTGGTTAGTAAATCTCAATGTTGGAAATTCCAAGGATTCTCAGCTGCGGAAAATTCTTTCACAACTTCCATCATTCTCATGTACACATGCATCCATTCATTTATGGAATAATAAAAAATTACTTACAACCAACAAACAATGGCTCTTTTCCTCCCATAATTCATTTCCCATGCCCAGACCAAGACAAATAATGAGCAAGAATGAATGATGAATGAATAACAATGATTGAGGAGAAAATGAATGACCAACCCCCAAACAACCCAAAAGTTGGGTTTATATAATTACATGCAATAAATCACCACATGGCCTTCATCAAGAAGTTCATGTAACCACTTTTCCCAACTAAAGCCAAGATAGGTGAATAAAATAATGAAAATACTTATCCCCTTAAACTCCCTTTCTTGTGGAATCATAGCCCCTATGTTTTTCCTTGTCCGTCTTATAGTCAACAATGTATTTTATTAATATATTCAAAGTATTATATTTCTACGCACTCCGACCTTTCAACTTTATAGGCACTCCAACCTTTGCATGAATAAACAAAAATACATTATTAATCCGATGACTCAAAACTGGGGTAATACATTCCCCTCCCCCTTATTTTGGTAATGTCGTAAGTGCATATACAAAAGAGAGAAATCAAAATTTCAAAAGTCTTCAAAAAGTTGTGTGTACTCTATTCACATGGAATCCTTGTGCTCCCAAGTATCATCTTCAAGACTGTAACAGATCCATTGAACCTTTATCAATCCTATGGCTCGATTCCAGAGCACTTTGACCTTCCTATCCAATATGTGCAGTGATTGGAACTGAAAGTCTCCTTATGGTTCCACATGAATCAAATTCCAATCAATAACATGGTTAGGATTATACACATGCTTTTTCAACAAAAAAGACATAGAATACATTATGCATATTCATGGAAGCAGGGAATGCAAGCATGTATGAACTGACCCTATTCTGTCCAATATGTCAAATGGACCATAGAATCTGGCTGCTACCTTGGTACAATTTTCCAACTTTAGTGACTTCTTCTTGGGATTCACTTTAAAAAACACATGCTCTCCCACTTTAAATTCTGTAGCTATGTTCTTCTTATCTACATAACTCTCCTGTCTATCTTGTGCTGCTGTCAAATTTTGCTTAATTTTAACCATTTGGTCTTCCATATCCTTAAGAAATTCTGGCCCAAGTACTACTCTGTTTGTTGGGTTGTCCCACTCACTAGAGTATTGCATTTTCTACCATACAAAGCTTCAAATTGGTTCATCTTCAATGAAGCTTGATACCCATTATTATAGGTAAACTCAATCAAATGCAAGTATTCTTCCCACTTAGATGGCTTATCCATCACATATATTCTCAACATTTCTTTATCACTTGGTTGAATTTCTTTGTCTGCCCATCTGAGTATGGATGATATGTTGTGCTAAAATTCAGATTTGTACCAAATACTTTAAATAATCCTTCCAAAATCTTGAAGTAAACTTTGTATCTCTGTCTGAAACAATTTCCTTAGGTATTCTATGCAACATAACAATTTCCCTCATGTAAATTTTTGCAATATTAGCTGCTGTATGAGTCATTTTTACAGAAACAAATGAGAAACCTTTGTCAATTTATCCACGACTACTATTATTGAATCATGTTGCCTTGTTGTCCTAAGCAATTTGGTAATAAATTTAATGGTTACTACTTCCCATTTCCTTTCTAGAATTGACAATGGTTGTAGAAAACCCCCCGTGTGTCTATGCTCAACTTTTACTCCGTGACATTCCATACATTCGAAAATGTAATCAACAACTTCCTTCTTCATTCCTGGCCAAAAGTATTGGATTCTTATTGCTGCAATTGTTTTATGGTAACCATGATGTCCAACATATGAAACATTATGCATTTATTTTAATACTAACTTCTTAAGTTTTCTAGAACTAGGAACATAAATTGTGTTTTTATGCATAAGTAATCAATCTTCTTTCCTCTTATAGTCTTTAAATTTATGTTGTACATTTTCCTGCTGTAAGATTTCTTTTTCTTGTAGGTAATGTTGGTGTGTAATAACAACATCTAAAATCCTTCTCTTTAAATTTGAACTGTGCATATTAATGGTTGTAGCATGCATGAGATGTACTCTTTTGCTGAGTGCATCAACAACTTTATTTATTTTCCTTTGATATGCTTGATGTCAAAGTCATACTTACTTAAAAATTCCAGCCATCTTGTTTCCCTGACATTTAAAGTTGGTTGTTCAAAAATATATTTCAGACCACTATGGTCTGTCTTTAATTCAAATTTCTTCCTCATTAAATAATGTCTCCACATCTTCAATGTGGCAACAAGCTCCAAATCATGCGTGTTATAATTCTTCTCATGTTCTTTAAGCTTTCTAGACTCATAACTAATGACATGTGCATTATGAGTGAGGACTCCACCAAGTTCTTCTTTGCATGCATCTATGCATACCACCAAATTTTCATTTGGGTTGACGATCTTCAAAATAGGTGCACTGGTAAGTAACTCTTTCAACAAATTAAAATTTTCTTCACACTCTGTTGTCCATTCAAATTTAATCCCCTTCTTTTGTAAAGAGATGATGAGAAGACCAATTTTAGAGAATCCTGTTATAAATATCCTATAGTATCCTACTAATCCCATGAAAGATATGACTTTTGAAACATTCCTTGGTGCTGACCACCCTCTAATGGCTTCAATTTTCTTTGGATCTACTACTATACCTTCCTCTAAAACAATGTGCCCCAAATAATAGACCTGCTCTTGGTAAAAAGAACACTTTCTTAGCTTTGCATACAACTGATGTTCCCTTATAACTTGCAACACCAACCTTAAGTGATATTCATGCTCTTCCTTAGACTTATAATATATAAGTATGTCATCCAAGAACACAATAAAAAACTTATCCAGATAATTTCTGAATATGCCATTCATTAAGCACATAAAAATAGTCGGTGCATTGGTCAGTCCAAATGACACCACTACAAATTCATAATGTCCATACTTGGTTCTAAAATCTATCTTATTAATGTATTATTCCTTGATTCTCACCTGGTGATATTTTGATCTCAAGTCTATCTTTGCTCCTTCCTCTTAATTGATCAAAGAGGTCATCAATTCTGGGTATTTGTGCTTCACAATGGATTTAGTAAGCTATCTAAAGTGAATGCATATTCTCAACATTCCATCCTTGTTTTTAACAAAAAGTATTGGTGCTCCCCAAGGTGATACACTTGGGAATATGTATCATTTTTTCAACAATTCTTCCAGTTACATTTGTAATTCTTTTAAGTTTGGTGTACTCATTTTGTAAGGAGTTTTTGACATTAGGGCAACTTCTAGTACTAAATAAATAGAGAAATATATATCCCTCTTTGGTGGTAATTCTAGTATTTCTTGGAATATATCTTCAAAATTTTGCAATACTCAAAACTTTTCAATACTTATCCCTTTGGTATTTTCTAGCTCCACATGATCTGCATACAATTTACATCCTTTCCTAAAACATTTCTTTAGTTGTAAGGTTGAAATCTCCCTTATAGAAATGGGTCTTGGAATTCTTTTCACAATGCTCTATTTTCCTTCTTAATCAAGGCATGTAAATGTCTTGTTATGGAAATCTAGGACAACATGATGCTTGTCCAACCAAGCTATTCCAATTAGGACATCATAAAATCTTAATGGTATGATATTCAGATCAACATTAGTACTCACTCCATTCCAATTTATTAAACAATATTTGACAGTCTCATTGATCCTTCTTTTGGTTCTAGTGGCTAGCTAAACCAAACATGATTTTTCAAGCTTACTTTTCTCAAAATGAAATCTGTCCACTATTTTAAGATCAATGTAACTATGGCTTGCTTCTGAATCAATTAAAATTTTAGCAGATAGATCAATGATCTTACCTTTCACCTGAATCATATGAAATTGGTGTTTTTCTTGTCGATCTTCGAACACTGCATATATTCTTGGAATATTTTTTCCCATGTCTTCTACTGTAGTAGCTTCTTGGATGTTGTGCAATGTCCTCATCTTGTCTTCTTTGTGAGGACAATCCTTGTAAATGCGATCTTCTTCACATCCCCAACATTTTATTGGTGGTATTCCTTTTTTTCGCAAGGATTCTTCCCTCTTAGAATCATTCTTAGTAGAATGATCTTGTTGATTTGTACTAGTACTATTTCTATTGAAAGGAGGTTTGAATCCCTTCCTTCTCTGATCAAATTTCTTATCCTTCTAAGACTTCTGCAAAGATTCTCTGCCATTTCCTTGTTCATACATGTACTTAGCCTTTCTAATCGTCTCTTTCAAAGTTATGGGATCATCATATTGAATCTTATCTTTATAGAAATATGACATTCCACTCAAAAACCTCTGTATCTTCACTTTTTTATCCTTGATAAATCCCACGTACTTCAAAAATCCTAAGAATTTCTTTTCATATTCTCCCATGGTCATGCTCCTCAACTTGAGTTCAAAGAAATATTGCATATTATTTTCATAATAGTGCTCTAAAAGATACTCATGAAAACATTTATTGAACTACTTCTAAATAATCATACTCTCATTAATGTGTTCAACTTGCTTCAACTGATCCCACCACATAACATCTTTTCCATGCAAATGGTATGTTGCAATCCTAGCTTCTAAATGAGTAGTTGTGAAAATACTTTATGATTCCAACATTATCTTCCCTTTCTCTTTCATCATCAAAATATGGTGGCTTAATATTCCTAAGCTCTCCTTGCAAACTATCTGACCCATATCTTATTATTTGATGCCTAACATGAGATACTTTTGGATTGCTCCTTGAATCTTCAGATGCATAAAAATTCCTAATTGAGAAAGGAGGTGAGTGATGTATATGAGTAATACTAGCACTTCTTGAGTGAGTGGGTCTTCTATAGTCATTATTTCTTTCATAATGTTTGTTTTCTTCCTCATGTCTTGAGTCTGATCCATTCTTTGCTTGCCTTTGTAATTTATTTAGGCTTTGCATCATTTGAACATTTATTTGATTCTTCTCCTCCCGTGATCTCATTATCCTCTCACTATCATCTCTATAAATATACACTTCCATTATGAGACTTCTCATAGTCTTTACCAATTATGTTGGTTCCACTATGCTCCTATGTCCATTAGATTCCATTTAAGCATTACCCACACTGATATTTTGGTCTTTGGATTCTCTCTCACGACTGTAGGCTCCTTATGCATCCTCCATGACTCTGATATGAAATTTTGGGCTTGAATTGATATGCTTATACCTCGAATTTTTTAAAATGTGCAAGCAACCATTTTTGTTAGAATTATATATATTACAGAATTTTTGTCAATTAATGCTATAGGTCCTCTTTCTTCTCAATTCATGAAGAATTATATCATAATTCTATGAATTCTAATAATTCTAGGTTATTCTCCTTTGCATCATATTTCCAATGACTATTCCTGTGCCTCAATTTGATCTCAGAGATGAAAGTTATGGCTTTCTGAAAAATCCATTTTCACCCCATTGTGCATTTTCTTCATTGGTGCAATTTTACTAAAAGAACAACTTTTGTCAATTGTAGAAGAAAATACATTAGGAACCAAGAAAATTTCTATAATAGGAACTTATAAAAATCATGATGGTGAGAAAATAGAAACCTTCAGATTCTCCATTTGTTTCTCCAATAATATTCTACAACAATTTGGAATTTGCAACTGTCATTTTTAGAAAAATTTTCCAGACTTTGAAATTTTAGGAAAACTAACTATCTCCCAAACTGTGCACTTCTGAAAAAACCTCACTAAACCAAATTTGTTTGTGTTTATAAGTATGAAAAATTTTGCATTAATAAAATTTTCCTTTTTTTAGATCTAGGATCACTTATCCTCCTCTGAAAATCCCCAAAATCCCCCAAAAGTGGCATGGAATAGTGGATTTTGACCTATTTTAGCATCCCCTTTCCAAACCCCTTAGATTTTATTCTATTGCTTCACTGGGTATTTTCATGTCTACATTTTGGACTCTCTCCAAAAATTTCAACTTATTTTGGACCTCTGTCACTGAACTAGACCCAGGTCTTTAAAACCCACTATTTTGAACTTTCTGACAAATTCAAGAAAAAATGGCCAGTGACCCTCTCTGGCACTATTGTATCTCTCCTTATTGTAGAAAAAACCCAAAAGTATCATTTCAATTTGACTTAATTTGCTCCAGTTATTTCCAAAATAAGAAAATGTCTCCAGACTCCCTTTCCGACCACCCTCATGGCTTTCTCCATTATCCTCCTATCATTTTCTCTCTACCTTACCTTTTCTTCATTGTTTTAATAAAACAAATTTTTAATAAATTTGGGACGCACCCATACCGACTGCCACATGGCACCATTTCTGTGGCCCATGTCACCGACGGGTTCCAACTCCCCTGTCAAAATTCCACCTGACATCCATACATAGTTTGCAAAGATGGGCGAGTCCCATCCCGCACCTTACCTTTGGTGTACAAATTGTCCCCACACCAGATCTAAAAATGAAGATCGAGGGAGGATCCATGGTTGATATTGATATCACATCGTCGAAGTGATCAAGAGTTAACAACCCTCTGCGATGCGATATCAAATACTGCCCATGATACATAGCGCATTCCCATAGGTTTTGCATCACCAAAAATTATTTTAAAATCTCCCCCTCCACGATGAGATACCTCTTTTCGATACCACTTGTGGTGTCAGGCCGCTTCTCCATTGGTAGCCCCACCACGATGGTCTACCACCTTGCCACTCTGTCACAGTGGCTTGCCATGGTCTACCACCTCGCCACTGGGGCCTACCAGCCTGTTGTTGTGTCCTGCCACTGTGGAAGTCCATGTCACCACTGCCACATCACTTGTCATGTGGCCCACACGTCATGATGACATCATCATACAATTTTTTTTTTCAAATTTTTCCAATTTCCCAAAAAATTTATATTTTCAAGAAATGACGTTCAGGTTCCCCAACACCTACTGCTTTGACCTTTGCGAAAATCACAAAAAATTCAACCTGTAAGTCGACCCAAATGGCCCAATTACTGCAATCGACGTGATACCAATCTGTAATGTACCCATTAACAACCACAAAACTGTTGCTCTGTCACCAATCTGTGACGTATCCATCACTAGAAAACCCAAAAAGATTTTCTTTGATACCACTTTGTAATGTACCCATCGAATCAGGTACCTCTAAATTCATCTTCTTGGACAAATTAAATATTCTAATACCAATTATTAAAATCAAGAAGCATGATAACAACACATGCAATAATATAGAATCATGCTAAACTATAAAATAAAATAATAACATGCCATGCACAACATTAACCACAACATACACATTATAACATACTTCAGAGATAATTAATACAAAACAGAACATAAAATGCAATAAAACACATATCTTTTTAAATAAAAATTCACCAAATGGCTGCAGACATTAGACATTCCACCCAGCCATAAACATTGTTGTTTTAGATCTCAACAACATGTCATCCCTGAGCTAGGGCTATGAATCCATAAGGACGGGTCCTAGGATGACTCTAACACATACAACCAACTATCAATATCTCATGGTTTTTCCAACAACATAGAATTCTAGTTTACCATCTCTTTTCCCCTTCATCCTGCGCAATCCAAAGCAATGAACTCCTTTCTCTGAAATGCCGTCCCTTAGGTTGTTCCACTTATTTTCCAGGGCTCCAATGTTACTGGTTAGGAAATATCAATGCTAGAAACTCCAATGATTCTCAGTTGTGGACCGTTCTTTCACAAGTGCCATCATTCTCATGCACACATGCATCCATTTTTTTTCTAGAGCCCTGGAAAAGAAGCAAAACAAACCAAGGGACCGCATTGAAGAGTAAGGGATTCATTTCTTTGGGTTGTGCAGGTTGAAGGGGAAGAGAGATGGTAAATTAGGATGCTGTGTGGTTGGGAAAATATTTAGAGATTGATAACTGGTTGTGTGTGTTAGAATTAACCTAAGACTCATCCTTGTGGATTCATATCCCCCTATCTCTGTCCTTGTAGGTATTGCATCTAGTGATGTATTTTATTAATATATTCAAAGTATTACATTTCTAGGCACTCCGACCTTTCAAATTTACAGGCACTCTGGTCTTGCATAAATAAACAAAAACATATTTTAATCTGAGGACCCAAAACCAAAGTATTACAAGCCCTAGACAAAGGCCCATGTTGTAACATCCCGCTCTTGCCTGCACTGAGCGAACTTATTCGTTGAGGACACTTGCTTGCAAGTGATCCAGATGATTATACTATTGGGCATTTGATTATGATATTGAGGCATTATGGATATGAGAACATGTTATTTTGTTGTATTGACTTAGACAAGTGCTATTGACTCGGTTCTCCTAAGTGTGCAGGATGTTGGACCTCGAGGATGAAGAGGCATTGATGAAACCCTTGGACTCTGGATCGAGTCAGGGAGTGGACTATTGGGTTTTATTGTTGTATATATGACATATGTGCATTTGATTAAATGTTATGATTATGGATCTCATTTCTGACATGATTTGTTGATGATGCAGGATGACGATAGCTTTCCGACTAGACTCACATGTGGAGTAGAGGGGTCATGCACGACTACCAGAGACATTGAGGGAGAGGTGTGGAAAACAGCCCTACCACAACCTACTAGCACTCACGTCGTGGCTCGAACTATAGGTTAACGACTACCTAGTTTGAGAAGACCCACAATGCCGTGAGGGAAGACTACGACAGTCCCTCATGATGATTCTAAGGGGCGCACAATAAGGTAGGGGCCTTATTCATTAGAGACCCTTAGTCTCCCACAAGTTCACCTTGCGGAGTATTGACTCCAGGGCTTTTTGATGTCTACCAAGTCAGTAAAGAGGCGAGTGACACCTTTGGAGCACGTAGTGCATCCTAAAGGGCACGTCATGCAAGGGAAACATAATGAGGCGAGTGATACCCTTGGATAACCTAGCACGTCCTGAAGAGAATGTCGCATTGTTAATTAATAAACGAATAAACCTAGTTGGCCTTAGAACGAATTATGTGATAAGAAGGATTTAAAACAATTTCCCTAATAAAATGTCGCCCAACCTAGGAAAATAAATCTAGGTCTAAGTGATACTTGTGAGATATATATATATATTAAAAATAAAAATGAATAAATAATAATAATAATCATCATTAAACATATGACAAAAGAGGGTAAGAAACTCGATTAAATTATTAAAATCAAATTATGGAGGGATTAAAATTTTAAAAGGGAATTAGTTGTTGTCACATATACTAATTAAATTTTTTACTAAAATGAAAAAGGGGGAAAATGGGTAAAGTCTACACTTACTAAATTAAGTTTTAGATAAAAAGGGAAAGAGGGAAATTTAAAAGATTTAGGAAACTAAGGGAAAAAAGGGGAAACATAAAGAGAAAAGGGAAACATAAGGAAAAAGCAAAATGACTAACTTGGCAAGGAATCTTGCCTTTAAGAACTTTCTAAATTGAACTCAACTAGTAAATTAGTAAGGGGGTAAGTCATTAAATTGTGTGAGGGAATATGAGGACACCTAGGAGCGATTCTAGGAATGCTTTTAGGTGGGTTAGAGAAATATGAGTAATTAATTAATTAATGAAATTAATTTATGGCGCAATGAAGGGGATGTGTGACACATGTACGGGGAGGATTTTTATGAATTAAATTATTGAACAATAAATTAAATGGGAATTTGGGAAAGAAAATGACTTAGAAACTCTATATAAAGGAGGGAGGAGGATGATGATGGATCTCTCCTGTGATGCGTAATGTTACGCTGCAGAATTTTAGACTTGACTTAGCTTGTGGGAGTTGGGATACCCAGCTTAGTGAGGAGTGGTAGCTCGACCTTGCGAGGCGAGCTGGGAGCTAGTTGTTCTCTGTTTTAGTGTGCATGGCCCCTTTGCAGCTTGGGGGGCTAAGGGGGGAGAAGAGTACCCCTAGCATTGGTTGGGAGGTACCGGTGAAGTCTCATCGGTTGACAAGTAAGAGCTACACAGAGTGCGCAGGACAACGACTCAGAGTAGACGACTTGGGCTACGATACACTTACTTTTATTCTGCATGGTAGATTATTATTGACCTTACGCTTTCATTTATGTGCTTTTAACTGTGTAAAGAAGGTGTTGAATTAGCATTTTAATTGATAGATTAATTTCCCCATAGCCTTAAGCTCGTTGTTGATTTGATTCCCTTGGCTTTCAATCCCTAAATTTTGTGACTGTCCTATTGGTTTTATTGATTGTTGTGAAGAGTTGTGCTTTTTACTTCGTCCTCATCCCTAGTTCGTTAGTCCACGCCTGAGCAGTCGACCAGGAGCTGAATTGACGGTCGTCACTTCGATGCATAGCGACCTATAGATTCTAATGCCCTGCTTTTCTGTGCATGGATGATGGGCGACATATGTGTTTTTCCAACAATTTACCCCTTCTTATCTCCGCGCCTTGATCTCCGCCTTGTTTTGGTCTCTGCATGTTATATCACCTCTGCGTCCTAATCGTTCTCGGCATCTGAAAACTATGTTTAGTGTTCTCTGCATTCAACACCCTCAACCACAAAATTTCTAACTCTGTGTTTTTAAATGTTGCTGGATAGATTTAACTCTGCGTTTTTATGTATTGCTAGATAATTTAACTCTGCATCTTTATAAATTGTCGTATAAATTAACTCTGCGTTTTTATGCATTGCTAGATAAATTTAACTCTGTGTTTTTATAAATTGTCGGATAAATTTATCTTTGCGTTTATATATATGTCTGGATAAATTAGCTCTATGTTGTAATACCTCCCTAGCAACTTAACTCAGTGTTGTTTTATTAATGGCCATATTCTCTGCATTTTTATACCCCTGCACCTTAATTTATTTGAAGAAAATTTTAGTGTGCGTTTGTCCTCTTGATTGACAACCTTCACATTTTGGACCGAGTTTATTTTTTTCTGAATGCCAGTAAGGCTGTGCCTTGAGACACAACGAGGATTCACTGGAATTCATTGCATTTTGACACTTTTTAAGACAACATTCGTTGCCTGCTTACCTGGCGATTGCCCCTCTATTTGGACCGCATTTTCTTTAACCTCTCAGCTTTAGAAATGCATTTTGTTTTCTACTAATGGAATACGATTTTTTTTCCTTTGCTTGTAACCGGTTTTAATGGCGAAGTTATGCCCCACATTTTTCTTACACCTTGCTGGCGTTTCTTCCTATGAAAATTTTTAATGCAATCCATGCGAATTAACCCAACTAGCGTGAAGATCAACGCCGCGATTTCCTTCCCCTTTGACTATGACTTAGTGATAGGTTGACCCCTTTAAATTGTGTGACATAAATTTTATTGAGTTGACAGAGGTCTGAGGGTGCAACGATTCCATCTTTTAACTCACGGTTTCAGGGTTTCCTATACCTACGTTTTAAAACATAGTTAACCAATCAAAAAGTGAAATTCTCTTATATGGTTGGGACTAAATAAATATGGATTGGATGGAATCCGTGAATATAAAATATGTAACTAGATATGGACAGGATGGGTAAATATAATAACTAGATATGGATGGCATGAGTAAATATAAAAATCTGGTAATAATAAGAGATGCCTTATTTGAATGCATTTGCATTTAATTATCACCTGCATGCATTTTCATTAATTGTATGATGCGTGTTTAAATGGTAGTTAACTCCTAACTGTGTTTTACATCAATGACAGATATGAATTTATAATCGGCTGCGTTTTAACATAATTTTCTAGAGATTGTCAGAGGCCTTGATTCACCCTCTGTACTGAGTCTAGGCCAGGGCGCCTGTACCCCTAAGGGTCCATAGCGCGCCCAACCAGTACCATTAGTGTTCATCGTGAACTCGAGAAGGTCAAATTTATCGAGTTCTTTGGTGCCTCGGACATGGTGATGTGATGTATTGTGCACTTCATGACTACCTCCAACATGAAGGTTTGCATGGAAGTCTTCCATAAAGGGGAGCGCTATTCTATGGTGGAAGACGCTCCTGCCACAATTGAACATGGTAGTTGAGGACGTGTCATGGGAGCTGTTTGAGGAACGGTTCTGAGAGAGGACTAGCATCTGGAATAACCGGACCCACTACTGTGGAAGTTTTGGGCAAGGACCATCAGATTCTTGCACTGGTGAATAACTGTCAGGAAGAGAACCAGTCGACTGTGCTCGAGACATCAGGTACTGTCGCTGACCAGACCCTTAGTATTTGATAGATCTTGGTGCTACCGAGAGTTTCATTTCTGGTGTAGCGCTAAAAATATTAAGGTAAAGGCAGTCGAACATGATGCGTTTAGCTTTGTAGAGATGGCTTTAGGAGATAAACAAAAGGTTGGAGGAAAGGTTACGGGCTTTACCCTTAACCTGGGAGAGTTTGTCACCAGGGCCAACCTCTACGTCACGATCTTAGGATCTTATGAAATCGTGATTGGTATGGACTGGTTGGAATCGCATGAGGCGATACTCAACTGTAGGATGAAATGATTGAGCTTGGTCGATGATGAGGGACAAAGACGTGTGATTGTAGGATGAAACCAGAGATTTTCCCGGAGGTTCATCTCTTCCTTGCAGCTACAGAAGAGCATGCGCAAGGGATGTAATATTTATGCGATCCTTGCGTTAAACGAGAAGGGAGTAGCGGAAGGTCTAGAACACCTTCTTGTGGTGAGAGAGTTTGCGGACATCTTCCCGGAGGAGTTACCTGGGATTCCGCCGAAGAGGGAATTGGAATTTACCATAGACCTAAAACCGGGGACTGAACCAATAGCGAGAACACCTTATCGTATGTCAACCCTGGAGTTATAGTGTTTGAGAATGCAACTGAAGGAGTTGTTGGACCTGAGACTTATACGTCCAAGTGTGTCACCGTGGGGGCGTCTGTTATTTTCATATGAAATAAGGATGGGTCGTGGAGACTCTACATTGACTACCGTCAATTGAACAAGGAAACAATCAAGAATCAATATCCATTGCCAAGGATTGATGATCTATTCGATCAAATGAAGGGTGCGATGGTGTTTTCCAAGATCGACTTGAGATCAAAGTATCACCAATTACAGAACAAGGAGGACAGTGTCCCTAATATCGCCTTTAAGACGAGGTTTGGGCATTACGAGTTTACTATTTTACCGTTTCGACTGACAAATGCCCCGGGAGTATTTATGAGTTTGATGAACGAGGTGTTCGGTAAGTACTTGAACAAGTTCGTCCAAGTGTTCATTGACAATATTTTGATTTAATCTCGGAAGATGCAGGAGAATGACAAGCACTTGTGCTTGGTACTACAATGTCTACGGGAGCACATTTTAAATGGAAATTTGTCCAAATGCTCGTTTTATCAATCGAAGATTCACTACTTAGGGCATGTCATCTCCGACAAAGGTATCGCCGTGGATCCAACAAGGGTCGAGGCTATTATGGAATGGTATGTGCCAATGAATGACCCAGAAGTATGTATCTTAATGGGTTTAGCAGGATACTATCGACAATTTGTCGAGGGATTTTTGAAGATAGCAAACCAATTACGAAATTGCAGAAGAAGAACATGAAGTTTGTTTGGACCGAGAATGCACAGAGGCATTTCGGAGGCTCAAGGAGCTGTTGACAACAACATCGATACTAAAGGTCCCTGACATGGACACAGACTTCTTGGTATGCGCTGATGCATCCAAGGAAGTCTTAGACAAAGTCGTGATGCAAGACGGTTGAGTGATCGCTTACATCTTGAGGAAACTGAGAAGGCATGAGGAGAACTATGCGACGCACAATTTGGAGTTTTTATCCTTTGTATATGCCTTGAAGGTTTGGAGACCCTACCTTGTTTAACGAAAATTTGAACTAAGGACAGACCACTGTGGACTACAACACATCTTTACGCAAAGCGACCTGAACGTGCGACAACGACATTGGTTGGAATTTCTTAGCGAGTATGATTTCAAGATTACTTATATAAAGGGAACAATGAACCGAGTGGTAGATGCATTGAGTCGAAGGCCACACATCTTTTCAGTGTTTCCTTTTTAGATGAATCTACGTGAAAATATTCTAACCTTACATCGCGACGATGACTGGTACAAAGAGGTCAAGGATTTTATCAGACAAAACACAATGATGGTACCAAGATTTGAAGGATTTACGTTTGAAGACGATGGATTATTGAGGTTTAAAAATCATATTTACATACCACCGAATGACGAGTTGAGGAACTTGATCCTAAACGAGGCTCATAGAGCAGTATACATGGCTCACCCGGGAGTCATGAAGATGAGGGCAAACCTTAAACCCTTATTCTTCTGGAAAGGAATGAAGGCAGAGATAATCAACTATGTGGCCAGATGTCTAGAATGTCAGCAGGTAAAGGCCGAACATAGACATCCAACATGATTACTATAGCCACACACTATTCCAAAATCGAAATGGGAGGTTATTTTGATGGATTTTATTGTTGGATTGCCACTGACGATAAGGAGACACGACTCAATTTTCGTAGTAGTCGACACTCTGACGAAGAGTGCTCATTTTATTCCTGTGCATATGACGTATCAGGCAGCTAACATAGCTAGAGTTTTCATCAGTGAGATTGTGAGGCTGCATGGTGTGCCTAAGAGGATTATATCCGATCGAGGATCAGTGTTTACTGGAGGATTTTGGACTAGTTTCCAAGAGGCCTTGGGAACCAAACTTAACTTTAGTACTGCATATCAGCCGGAGACTAACGGGCAGACCGAATGAATGAATAAGACCTTGGAGGACATGTTGCGCATGTACGTTATGGACCAACAAAAGCGTTGGGAAGAATTCTTGCCACTAGTGGAATTCGCTTATAACAATAGTTACCAAAGCACCATTAAGATGGTGCATTTCGAGTTTCTTTATGGGCGACCGTGTTAGACGCCTTTGAGTTTGTATTGGCTTGAGGATAAGGTCCTGGTGGGACCGGAAGCGATCCAAGAAATAGATTAAATGCAAACTATAAGACAAAGGATCAAGGAAGCGCAGGATCGGCATAAGATTTATGTTGATGCGTGTCGTGCCGACCGTAGTTACAATGTGGCGATCGAGTATTTTTGTGGCTGAAACCGCATAAGATTTCGATCAAGTTTGAAAAATGGGCTAAAATATCTCCTAGGTTTGTGGGATCCTATGAGATTGTGGAAAAGAGAGGCTCGTGGCCTAATGACTAGCCTTGCCTGATTCTTAAGGCGTATGCTCGATGTCTTTCACGTCTCTATTTGAGACATTATGATTAGTGATCCTACAGATATTTTGACTTGAGCACCTTGTGGGTGTCGGATGAGGGTGTGCTCACTACTGAGCCGATCCGCACCCTAGATCATCGCATTCGACAACTACGACATCGAACAATAGATGAGGTCAAGGTCCAGAGGGACAACTATAGTCCGCACTCGGCGACCTCGGAGGACACATATGATATGCGCCAACAGTTTCCATTTTTGTTGGATAGATAGACTTATGATACTGTGATATACGTTATTTTGGAACATTTTACTGTGAAACTTCGGGATCGACAGAAGAGGGGGTGTATGTAACATCCCGCTCTTGCCCACACTGAGAGAACTTATTTGTTGAGGACACTTGCTTGCAAGTGATCCAGATGATTATACTATTGGGTATTTGATTATGATATTGAGGCATTATGGATATGATGATATGTTATTTTGTTGTATTGACTTAGACAAGTGCCATTGACTCGGTTCACCTGAGTGTGTAGGATGTTGGACCTCGAGGATGCATAGGTATCGATGAAACCCTTGGACTCTGGATCGAGTCAGGGAGTGGACTATTGGGTTTTATTGTTGTATATATGACATATGTGCATTTGATTAGATGTTATGATTATGGATCTCATTTCTGACATGATTCGTTGATGATGCAGGCTGATGATAGCTTTCCGACTGAACTCACATGTGGAGTAGAGGGGTCACGCACGACTACCAGAGAAGTTGAGGGAGAGGTGTGGACAGAAGCCCTACCACAACTTATTAGCACTCCCACCATGGCTCGAACTGTAGGTTAACGACTACCTAGTTCGAGAAGACCCACGATGCCATGAGGGAAGACTGCGACAATCACTCATGATGATTCTCAGAGGCACACAATAAGGCAGGGGCCTTATTCCTTAGAGGCCCTTAGTCTCCCACAAGATCACCTGGCAGAGTATTGACTCCAGGGGTTTTTGATGTCTACCAATTCAGTCAAGAGGCGAGTGGAACCCTTGGAGCATGTAGTGCATCTTGAAGGGAACATCACGCAAGAAAAACAGAAAGAGGTGAGTGGCACCCTTGGAGCACGTAGTGCGTCCTGAAGGGCACGCCGCACAAGGGAAACAAATTGAGGTGAGTGACACCCTTGGAGCACCTAATGCGTCTTGAAGGGCAAGTCGTGTTGTTAATTAATAAATGAATAAACTTAGTTGGCCTTAGAACGGATTATGTGATAAGAAAGATTTAAAACAATTTCTCTAACAAAATATCGCCCAACCTAGGAAAATAAATCTAGGTCTAAGTGATACTTGTGATACTATATATATATATATATATATATATATATAAATTAAAAATAAAAATGAATAAATAATAATAATAATCATCATTAAACATGTGACAAAAGAGGGTAAGAAACTCGATTAAATTATTAAAATCAAATTATGGAGGGATTAAAATTTTAAAAAGGGAATTAATTGTTGTCACATATGCTAATTGAAATTTTTACTAAAATGAAAAAGGGGGAAAATGGGTAAAGTCTACACTTACTAAATTTAGTTTTAAATAAAAAGGGAAAGAGGGAAATTTAAAAGATTTAGGAAACTAAGGGGAAAAGGGGAAAACATAAAGAGAAAAGGGAAACATAAGGAAAAAATAGAATGACTAACTTGGCAATGAATCTTTCCTTTAAGAACTTTCTAAATTGAATTCAACCAGTAAATTAGTAAGGGGGCAAGTCATTAAATTGTGTGAGGGAATATGAGGACACCTAGGAGCGATTTAAGAATGATTTTAGGTGGGTGAGGGAAATAGGAGTAATTAATTAATTAATGAAATTAATTTATGGTGCAATAAAGGGGATGAGTGACACATGTACGGGGAGGATTTTTATGAATTATATTATTGAACAATAAATTAAATGGGAATTTGGGAAAGTAAATGACTTAGAAACTCTATATAAAGGAGGGAGGGAGGAGGATGATGATGATGGATCTCTCCTATGATGCGTAACGTTACACTGCAGAATTTTAGACTTGACTGACTTAGCTTGTGGGAGTTGGGATACCCAGCTCGGTGAGGAGTGGTAGCTCGGCCTTGCGAGGTGATTTGGGAGCTAGTTATTCTCTGTTTTAGTGTGCGTGGCCCCTTTGCGGCCTGGGGGGATAAGGGGGAAGAAGAGTACCCTTAGCGTTGGCTGGGAGGTACCGATGAAGTCTCATCGGTCGGCAAGCAGGAGCTACATGAAGCGCGCAGGACAATGACTCAGAGTAGACGAATTGGGCTACGATACGTTTACTCTTATTCTGCATGGTAGATTATTATTGAACTTACACTTTCATTTATGTGCTTTTAACTGTGTAAAGAAGGTGTTGAATTAGCATTTTAATTGATAACTTAATTTCCCCATAGCCTTAAGTTCGTTGTTGATTTGATTCCCTTGGATTTCGATCCCTGAATGTTGTGACTGTCCTATTGGTTTTATTGATTGTTGTGAAGAGTTGTTATTTTTACTTCATCCTCATCCCTAGTTCATCAGTCCATGCCTGAGCAGTCGACCAGGAGCCGAATCGATAGTCGTCACTTCGGTGCATAGAGACTTATATATTCTAATGCCCTGCTTTTCTGTGCGTGGATGATGGGCGACATATGTGTTTTCCCAACGGTTTACCCCTTCTTATCTCCGCGCCTTGATCTCCGCCTTGTTTTGGTCTCTGCATGTTATATCACCTTTGCGTCCTAATCATTCTCGGCATCTGAAAACTCTGTTTAGTGTTCTCTGCATTCAACACCCTCAACCACGAAATTTCTAACTCTGCATTTTTAAATGTTGCTGGATAGATTTAACTTTGCGTTTTTATGTATTTCTGGATAATTTAACTCCGCGTATTTATAAATTGCCGGATAAATTAACTCTGTGTTTTTATGCAGTGCTAGATAAATTTAACTCTGCATTTTTATAAATTGCTGAATCAATTTATCTCTGCTTTTTTTATATACGGCTGGATAAATTAGCTCTGCATTGTAATACCTCCCTCACAACTTAACTCCGTGTTGTTTTATTGATGGCCATATTCTCTGCATTTTTATACCTCTACACCTTAATTTATTTGAAGAAAATTTTAGTGTGTGTTTGTCCTCTTGATTGATAGCCTTCACATTTTTGACCGAGTTTATTTTTTTCTGAATGCCAGTAAGGTTGTGCCTTGAGACACAACGAGGATTCCCTTGTGCGCATGCTCTTGTTTCATCCGAACCACTGCGGAATTTTCATTGGAATGCATTGCATTTTGACACTTTTTAAGACAACATTCGTTGCCTGCTTACCCGACGATTGCCCCTCTGTTTGGACCGCATTTTCTTTAACCTCTCAGCTTTAGAAATGCATTTTTGTTTTCGACTAACGGAGTGCAATTTTTTTCCTTTGCTTGCAACCATTTTTAATGGTGAAGTTATGCCCTGCGTTTTCTTACACCTGGTTGGCGTTTCTTCCTCTGCAAAATTTTAATGCAATCCATGCGAATTAACCCAGCTAGCATGAAGATCAACGCCGCAATTTCCTTCCCCTTTGACCATGATTTAGTGATAGGCCGACCCCTTTAAATTGTGTGACAAATTTTTTATTGAGTTGAAAGAGGTCTGAGGGTGCAACGATTCCATCCTTTAACTCACGGTTTCAAGGTTTCCTGTACCTTCATTTTAAAACATAGTTAACCAATCAAAAAGTGAAATGCTCTTATATGGTTGGGACTAAATAAATGTGGATTGGATGGAATCTATGAATATAAAATATGTAACTAGATATGGATGGGATGAGTAAATATAATAACTAGATATGGATGGCATGAGTAAATATAATAATCTGGTAATAATAAGAGATTACTTATTTGAATGCTTTTGCATTTAATTATCACCTGCATGCATTTTCGTTAATTGTATGATGAGTGTTTAAATGGTAGTTAACTCCTAACTGCATTTTACATCAATGACAGATATGAATTTATAACCGGCTGCGTTTTAACATCATTTTCCAGTGAATTTATATTAATGACTACCACCCTTTTTGACTAGAATTTGCATTCTCAGACAACGAGTATAGTCATTGGTAGCTTATAAATTACTATCAAATTAATGACATTGATATACAACGTGTGCACTGCGTGTAAGTGGTGTATTGGTGAGCGTAGGTACATTGTACTGGTGTGTTGGACACTGTTTCTACGTTTGTACTGTGCGAGTTTTGGCTGGGAAACAACGTTACTCCTCAGCATTAAATTTTCTTTAATAGGTGATTTAATTAGCGATTTACTATTTGACAGCCTCACCTTGACTGAATTTCTCTTTAACCGGTTACTTTCATGACAGTGATCCATTCATTATCCGAAGGTTATCACTGGGCAGCGATCCATGCCTTGTTTAGACAGCAGTGGAGTTTTAAGGAACCACGATTTTTGTTTATGGTTAAATTTGTTATTACTCAACAACTTTAATGTTTAATGGATAGTTGTTATACTCTAATACCGTTAATATGGCTTAACCGCATGTTGGAAGTTAATTTTGTTAGTAGCATTATAATCATAAGCATTATACATTGATATTGTGATTATTGTATATATTGGCATTTTCTAAATTAGATTGTATTTAATGTTAGATTAGATTTGTTATTATTGTCTAATTTGTAATTTAGACTTGCTAATTAGAATTGTATTTAAGATTAAATTGGATTTGCAAATTATCGACTAGTTGTAATTTAGACTGGTTAAACTAGATTTGTAATTAATGCTAGTTTAGATCGTAATTATTGACTAATTAAACTTGATTAATGGTTGGGTTGTTGACGAAGTCTTGTATTAGCTTGCACTTTTCCTTGATTGATGTCACCTTGCATCTTGTCGACCTATTTCTTGGGGTGTGGGTGAAGTCCTCTTGTCAGTAGCTCGGCTCCTAGTGAGTTGGTTTCATCTAGAGTCCTTGGTCCAGATAGGTTATGTAGCTCCAGGGTCATCATCGCACCTATCTTCTGGGGATGGCATGATTCCTGACGAGGGGATCATTGCGTGCCCTATTGGATAGAGGCGATTGACAACTTGGATGGGGTCTGTACTTCCCATTGTGGGTTTTGTTGATCTTGTAAGTTATTTGTTGGTGCTTGGGTTGCAACGCCTTCATGCGTTTGGTTGCGGGCAATTGAGGATTCTAGTTAACTGGCCATTGAGGCCATTGTGTCGAGATGGGGGTGTTGTCCCTTATCTTGTAGGCATTGTCGTGTTTGTGTCGGGCAGGTAGTTGTTTCTCCTTGTTGTTTTACGCATGTTTCACCCAGTTTCTTTGGAGCGAGTGCGTGGAGTCATAGTGGTCGATTTCCTGTACTACGGGCATGGTGCTTTCCGTCAGGTGTGTTTTTTAGCCGTAATTGTTGTTGTCGTCCTGTCTAAAAAAACAATTTGCACCTTCTGCTCCGCTTATAGTCGTAATGAAGGGTTCGTTACACATGTTATGTATAAATTCCCCTACTAAGCTCTAGGTACTGAATTATTACATTTCTAATGTTATATTTGTATGTATGATAGAACCCTTCATTACACCCTTTTATTATAAATGTACCCTTTGTATCATATATATATATATACCAAGGACAACTAGTATTAGGATCATCTTATCTCATCATATCACATCTTATACATTGAATATATTGTAAAAGGAGGTTTCCCCCTTAGAGTGGACTGTTATTCATTTATTTTTTTATCATTCTCAAGGCATTGGTTCATAACAATTGTGCTTTAGTGATTGAGAGGGAGAAAGAGCGTTTTGTTGTCCAAGAAATACAAAAATAGAGTAAGCTACATTACTGTTGTTGTACCTTCTTTTCATAGGTCATACACTGTTGTTTTAGGTGATTTCAATGACCACACAACTTCTGGTTTAAGTAGGGTGTAGGGGTCAAATTGTAATCTTTTATCAAATGAATGAAAAGTTGATTTGAAGGATAAATATCTGTGTATGTGTTTTGTTTTTTCTGATGTTCATTTTTTTAGCTATTGTGTGATTGATGAAATATTCATAAATTTATTTTTTTGTTGTTAGATAAGTTTTTTTAATAGAGAACATTAGGACAACGATGACTTAGGCTCGAAAAATTAACATTGTATCAGAGAAAATTTATTTGATTGATATTCTCATGTATTTACATCAGTAAATCAATTGATAGAAAGAATGACCAATAGTGAGAGGGTTTCAATATTTCCTTTTTTTAAGGATTAATTTTTATATCTAGGAGTTTGTGGGTTAGATAGGATAGATGGCCTGATCTAGCCTAAGATTTGGGGATAGAATAGATGGTGCCTCAAATTTCTTGTCATGGAAAGTGAGGGTTACACTCTTATTAGAAGATAATGATCTTTGGGATATTCTCAAGGATGTTGTTCCTTTGTGTACAGATTCATAGCAATTTTCAACTCACAAAAGTAAGAAAGTGAAGGCCAAACATATGATCATGGACACCATAAAGAATCATTTGATTCCTCATATATTCGAGAAGAATATGACAAAGGTTATGTTCAATGCCCTGGTTGGATTATACTAGTCTATTGAGAACATAAACAAAGATATGATCCTATGAAACAAACTCAGATCCATAGAGATGACAAGATCAAATTCAATCACTAGATACCTTATGAAGGTCACACAGATTATTGATCAACTTGAAATGGTTAGGGAGAAGGTTGTAGATGTAGAGTTGGTGAACAAAACATTGAATGGATTCCCAGCTTCATGGGAACCATTTGTCAAAGGTATTTGTGCTTGTGAGAACCTTCCAAACTTTGAAATGATGTGGGATAACTACGTCTAGGAAGAAACTCAGATGGAGTCAATGTTGGATTACCAAGAGGGGGGGGGGTGAATCAGTGATAGAGCAATCTAATTCTTTTTAACCATATAATGAAAGTGTTATATCAATGGAGCATTATCATCCAATATTTGCAGAGTAAATAAACAATGAATAAATGAACAATCATACACATACACAATACATCAATGTTTTTACGTGAAAACCCAAAGCGGGAGAAAACCACAAAATGTTTTTTATTATATGTCTTGAATAATTACATTCATTGGAAGAACCAACTTTCTTTGTTTTCTAGATGCAACTGGAAGGAGGCTCCAACCCCCTAGTTTCTCGGGCTATAACTTGAGGGAAGCTCCAACTCCCCAATTATCTGGCTACAGCCAGAAGGAGGCTACACCCCCCTGTGTTCTCTGGATACAACCGAAAGATGGCGACAACCACCTGTCCTTGCCCCGTCCAACCACCCTGACATATAAGTAGAAGGATGGAACCACTGTCACACTATCACTATGAGATATATTGATGTAAACCTATACGAATCAACCTGCACCAAACAACATGTACCAATAGCCTGAACCATGCATCAACCTGTACCTCAACCTGTAATCAACCTATACCATAAACAAGTGAATCAACCATGCACCAACTTGTACATCAACCTCAACCAAAATCTCTCATCAATTTCATCATCCAAATCTGATTTATAACTCTGTAATAGACCTGGTGTATATGATAACATACATGCAAACCTTCCTTAACNACAATAAGAGACTAACATTTTCATCAAAATTTACTTTAGTCTCACATGACTAGTTTTGGATTAGTCAACAACCCTAACTTGAAATAATCATAACTATGTACCTGTAATGAATAAAGATCTAAAAATAGTACATAATGTTCTTCAGTGTGTTTTATGTAATTCCTCGAGGTGTCACTACTTGGAACCTCTCAGAAAAAGAGTTATAGAAAAAATGACACACCTTGTTGAATTCTTGATTATTCTAGAGAGCGAACTTGTAAGTGTGCCCCACACGAAATATTTGTTGTATGGATCTGAAAATTATACACATAATACTACATAATGTACTCTAACCAATACATTTGATCTTACTAAATTTGGATATGTTATGAAGATGTTATGACGTTTTTACCTGAAACACCTGTTTTAGATTAGTTTCAGGACTAGCCACACACCCTATTTTCCATGGAGTGTAATTCCAAAAATACAATGACCCACAAGATGAAATTCGTACCACAACTACTTGGATATGTTTCCTCAATGGCCTCCCAATTTCACTGTCTGAATCATTCTAGAAAAAAAGTTATTGCGAAAATGGTGAAATGACCCGTAAATAACATACCTTAGAAAGCATCATCAAAATAATTTATACTCCCTTGAATTTTGGCCTTCTTTACTTCACCTTCCATATGAAATTCGGCTTAGATATCCTTTGGTTACCTCAGTCACTTGTAGATATTCAATATTCTCAAGTGTGATTTAAAATGAGAGAGCCTTGCCTCTTATTTATACTTTCATGTCGCTTGCTTAGAAGCATTTTCTAGAACACTTTGTCCA
>JASDQU010014888.1:73249-85080 GCA_032191745.1 Picea mariana
TCTTTAATTTACACACATAATATGCGTTCTCTGACAACTGAAATCCTTCTGGTTGTTCAATGTAGACTTCTTCTTCAAGTTCCCCATTCAGAAAAGATGATTTTACATCCATCTGATACACTTTAATATTTTTGGAGCATGCATAAGCTAGAATAAATCAGATTGCTTCCATTCTGGCAACTGGGGAAAATGTCTCTTCAAAGTTGATTCCTTCAACTTGTGAATATCCTTTACATACCAATCTATCTTTGTTCCTTGTAACGTGTCCATCTTCATTCAATTTATTCCTACCCACTTTGTGTCGATCACATTCTTATCCTTTGGTCTTGGAACCAATTCCCAAGTGTCGTTTTTCTCTATTTGATCCAATTCTTCATCCATGGCCTTATTCCAAAATTCATCATTGCTGGCCTCTTCAAAATATGTTGGTTCAATCGTAGATGAGAGTGCTAGGTGCATTTGTTATGGTGAACAAATTCTTCTTCTAGTCTCAACTCCTGCATCTTTGTTTCCGATAATCTGATCTGAAGGATGATTATTCTATACTTGTCTGCTAGGTGTCTTTGGAGGCACTCGGTGAAGTTTCTCTTCTACTTCTATCGGATCCTCTTCATCTTTCTCTTCTACTTCTTTTTCATCTTTTGCTTTTTCTTCGTAAAGCTGTTCCATTGATTCATTTTCTTCTTCCTTTAATTCTTGTCTATCTGTTTCATCAATTGTTACATTGATTCTTTCCACAACTTTGTTCAATCTCAGGTTGTAACACTTGTATTCTTTCCTTGTACTTGAGTAACGTACAAGTACTCATTTGTCCACACGAGAGTCAAACTTTCCTATTCCGCCATCTTCTCTTTTGATGTAGCATTTGCTTCCAAAAACTCTGAAGTGCTTCACATTTGTTGGTCTTCTTTTCCATAGCTCGTAGGGAGTTTTGTCGGTGTTGTTTTTTAGCATTACGTTGTTTTTAATGTGAAATTCTATATGCACTTCCTATGGCCAAAAGATATCTATCAATTTGGAATCCATTAGTATTATTCGAGCCATTTCCTGTACTGTCGTATTCTTTCTTTCAACAACTCCATTCTGTTGAGGTGTCCTAGCAACAAAGAATTGTCTTTTTGTTCCATGCCTACTGCAGTAGTCCGTAAATTCCTTTGAAGTGAACTCTCCTCCATTATCAGATCTCAAGCATTTGATTTTTGAATCCATTTCATTTTCAACCATTTCCTTGTAGACCTTGAAGTTTTCAAAATCTTCTGACTTATTCTTGAGAAAACAAACTGTAGTCATTCTTGTATAATCATCAACTAATAACATAAAGTATTTCTCACCTTTTAAACCCTTTGTTGTAGTTGGTCCAACCAGATCAGTATGCACAATTTCTAGTGGTCTTGACCTTGAATATTCTTTTGATTTAAACCCGGTCTTTGTTTATTTTCCTTGTTGACAATGCTTGCATAAAGTGTTGGTTGGTTTCGTGATCTGGTGCATTTCTCTAACTGCTTCCCTTTTGCTGACTTTGACAAGGTTATCAAAATGTATGTGACCCATTCTTTTGTGCCATTTCTAAATTTCATCTTCCTTTCCTAGGCAACACTTTTCATTTCCAATTTCACTTAATACATATATGTTGCTTGAAGTTCTTCCAGCTGTTGCAATCAATTTTCCTGAACCTTCTTTTCTTATCTCACACTTTTGTGAATCGAAAGTAACTTTATGACCTTGGTCACACATTTGAATCACACTTAGGAGATTATGTTTCATATCTTATACTAGTAGAACATATTCTTCCTTGGTATTCTTGCTCCCAATTATGACTGTGCCTTTTCCAATGATTTTAGCTTAATCATCATTTGTGAAGGAGACCGATCCACTTATTTCCTTTCTTAATGTAAGAAACCTATCTCTATCACTTGTCATGTGTTTTGAACAACCACTGTCAACATACCAACCACGTTTATTCTACTTAGCTTGTAGAGCGAGTGTGCATTATTCATTTCTATACTAATTCTGCTTTCTCATCCATGTCCTTTTCTGAGGTTCCTGTCTGTGACTGTTGTTGTTCTGTAGGAGGGACTGTCATTTTGCAATATTTGACCATGTTTCCAAAGTTGTTACATTTGTAGCATTCCATTCTAGTTCTCAAATATTCAAACCTTTTGTAACTTCTTCTTTGTGTTTCACTAGGCCTTCTTGGATAACCCTTTTGTGTATGACTTTCAAAGTTGTTTATGTTCCCGTTGTTAGATCTGCAATTCACATCTTTATGTCCAAAATTATTACATGCATAACATAAACCAAAAAAGATAGTTTGATACATGGGAGTTGAATATCTTATGAAATGAGGTACTCTTATGAATCCTTCTTCTTCCCGAGGCCTACCTGTTTCTGTCGATCGTTGATTATGAAATCTGAATCTTCTCGGTGGAGGAGTGTCCCTGTAATTTTCTTTGTAGACTTTCCTATCTCATTTGATTGTTTCTGCATAATTTTTTGGATATGTTTCTTGTTCTGTTGTTTTGGAGATTGATCCCTTTTTTGTCTGATTGTATCCAAGTTCGGACTTGTCATGATGAGGTTTTTGATTGTTGATAATGTCATTCAAAATTTTTGAACTGTTCTACATATTTTTCTTTTGACTATCCTTTCTTAATGTGACAATTTCTGCTTCCAAATTTCCAATGATCCTATATCTTCCTTCTAGATTTTATTTGAGTGCTTCTTAAATTCTTTTATCTTATTCAATTTTAACCTTAAAATTTGTGATCATTTGTTCTAGTTCCCGAGTGTCTTCTTTCTTATCTAGTTCCACTTGTAGTTTCTTGTTTTTCTTATTTTCTATTCTGATAACTTCTATGGCACACAATAATGCTTCTCGATAGTGAACTTCTCCCTCTTCATATTATTCTTCGACCTCTTCATATTCTTCTTCAGAGTCTTCTACTGCCATGAATAAAACTCTTTTTGTTTCACTGTCACTGACTTCATCTTCATTTGATGATGAGATGTCTTCTTTGGTGCATAAGCTTTTCTTGAAAACTTTCTTTGTGGTTCTTTTGCCTTTATATATTTGTTTTCTATTTGAGTAACCTTTATCATTTCTCTTTTTCTTATGAGGAAATTTGTTATCAAAATGACCAATACCATCAAAATTAAAACAAATCAAAGGAATCTTACCTCTATACCTGTCGTTGGTTCCCTTGTTCAATCTTCTAAAAAGTTGGCCGCTTCTTCATCATCTTCCGAGACGTCACTGCTGCTGCTATGTTCTTTTTCTTTTTTCTTTCTCTTTTGTTTTTACCTTTTGGATTCTTTGAAGGCTGTTTTTTTTATATATGGATTTTCTTGTTTAGTTCTCATTTCATATGTTGTGAATATTCCATGTAGTTCGTCCATGCTTATTGAGTTTAGATCTACTCTTTCTTCTAGTGCTGATATCTTAGGGTCAAATCTCATAGGAAGAGATCTTAGTACCTTTTGAACAATTACAGATTCTTTGATTTCTTCTCCCAGTCCCAAGATTGCATTTACTGTTTCATCGACTCGTAAAATGTAATCTGCAATATTCTCATCTTCCTTCATCTTTAGTTGTTCGAACTGACCTCTGTAAGTTTGAAGCTTTGCTGCTTTGACTTTTGAATCTCCTTCATTAATATTTCGAAGTTTATCCCAAATCTCTTTAGAAGATTTACAATGTGAAAATTTGGTGAATATCGATTCTCCAAGACCATTCAGAAGTGCATTTGTGGCCTTGGAATTATTCTGACTGAGTTTCACTGCTTTGTCATTTGTCAGTGGAACTGCTGGTGTTGTGTATCCATCTTCAATTGATTGCCAAATTTCAAATTCCTGTGCCTGTATATTGTAAGTTTTAAACTTTCGAAGTAAAGCAATGCATATAGATTCTTAAGCAATACATAAATTAATCAATGGCTCGTACACAGAGGTTTTATACTTGAAACCCTCAACCGGGAAAACCTTTCTTATTTTCATTATATCGAATTTCACCATTCACCATACAATATATACAATGTTTTTAGGTATTCCGTAGATTCCAAAACCCTAATCCCTTAATCCGGGATTAATTTACAAATCCGCTAAAAATAGCAAAATCCACTAAAAATAGCAAAAAAACGCCATACACAGTTGTCGTATCTGATGCGCCCACACACACACATGCAAAGAATATAACACATACCCAACATATATTTGTATTCATCCTTATGCTCCAAAATGCATACTTCTGTCCATCAAACTGTGGTATTCCATTTTTATACATGTTGTTTGTCTCCATGATCTACCTTTTAGTGGTTAAACTGATTTTTAAAGGAACCTGCTCTGATTCCAATTGTTGGATTACTGAGAGGAGGGGTGAATCAGTAATAGAGAAATCTAATCCTTTTTAACCATATAATGCAAGTGTTATATCAATGTAGCATTATCATCCAATATTTTTAGAGTAAATAAATAATGAACAAATGAACAATCATAAACATACACAGTACACTAATGTTTTTACGTGGAAACCCAAAGAGGTAGAAAACCACATAATGATTTTTCTTATATGTTTTGAAGAATTACATTCATTGGAAGCACCAACTTCCTTTGTTTTCTAGCTACAACTGGAAGGAGGCTCCAACCTCCTAGTTTCTCAGGCTACAACCCGAGGGAAGCTTCAACTCCCCAATTCTTTGGATACAACCAAAAGGAGGCTACAACCCCCTTTATTCATGTTAGGAGACATCAATGATTCACCCATACATTGAGGGATGCTCATGAGTATGTAGAGGATCCTAGGAGCACATTTATAAAGAGAAGACTTCCAAATAAGTTTCCAAATTACATGGAATTGATGAGCAACATTATATATTTTGAACCTTCCAACTTTTAGGAGGCAACATACCATCAATTATGGCGGGATTCCGTGGTGGAGGAGTACACTTCCAAAATGAAGAATGATGTTTGAGACATAATGTCAACATTGGAAGGGAAGTTAGTAGTGAGTTCCAAGTCACTGTACAAGATCAAGCATGCAGTAGATGGAAACATTGAGAACTTGAAAGTGAGGTTTATGGCAAGAGGATTCTCCTAGAAAGAGAGAGTGGACTATGAGGATACATTTACCCCAATCACCAGGTACACATCCATTAGATAAGTTATCTCTTTAGTTTTATTTATGGGATGAAGGATACATCAGATGGTGTTACGAGGAAAATCACTCTATGTCACGGGGTAAACCACAATAGACAGAATGAATGCAGAAATCAAATCTAATACCAAGTATGCTATATAAATAAAAATGCTAACAAGACAAGATAAATAGCCTACCTCGTCCGGACCTTCGATGAAGACCACCATTGAGCATGCAAATCAAATTTTTATTCCTGCAACTTGTACTCCTCAACAACCAAGATACACAAGAATATGGTGATAATATATAATGTTAGCACACACAATAGCATAATCCATTAACATTCATAACAAATACTCCCATGTAATAATAATTCAAATATTTGAAATATATCAATTGGACAAGAAAATAGTATTTCTATTAAAAATGATCAACATAAGTGTATAAGTGAGAAACTTCTGTGTCGGCACGTCTCAGAATCGATAAACTAAGTCCCTTCCAGCTGGGCCTCCACCACTTAAATCCTCCACCAAAGACAAGCTCATATATGAGAGACAATGAGGTTCTCCATCAAAGAGAGAAGATCTTGGGGGATAAACAATGTGTTTAGACTTTCAAGGATAAAGGGATGCAGACTCAATGTGAGGTGAAATTTGTCCAGAGTATCTTTGCTCTCAAAAGTTGAATTCCCCTCCTTCCATGGCTTGGATATGGACCAATTTATGGCCTTCAAATGGAATTGAAGGGCTAATTCGGAGTGTTTACAGTATATGGAAGGTCAAGGATCATGGATCTCGTGACGTGACATGGAAACTCGACACAATTTTTAATTTTGGGAACAAAACCCGATGTATGCGGGCTTTAATGGTGAAAACTTCATATACTCATGCTGTATAGTTGTTAGGGAACATATATGTTTAAAAATATTATTTTTTAGCTTTGGAATGCACAACAAAGGACTTCAATTCTGCATAGGGAAATGGAAAGGCCTTCTGAGCAAGTTGCATGGGGTGAGGAAAATATTTCTATAACAGATGCCCCCTAATGTGTGAGGTTAGTGAAGTATCTTCAATGGTAGAAATAAATTATAATTCCCATAAGTAGAGTGATGGAGACTCAAATGGAAGTGCTATTTTCTCATGAGAATATTACAATCCATAATGACTTTGTACACATGGCTGCCAATTTGAATTACACTGCAGATCCATGTGGAAATATACCAAATAGTTGTTCATGGCCATTAATAGGAAATACAAAGTAGACACATGCCATAAGCTGTCATAGTCACAAACAAGTCCCAATGAAGACCAATCTAAAAATCAATCTGAAGATATATGTATACAATGGATTACAATATGATATCCCATGATCATTGAAGTCATATAGGTACTGGTCCACTGAACGACAACAACAACTTAGGAAAGATGCTACTGTAAACTGAAAGTCTTCTACACAATCCACCAAAGGTGAAATTCTACATCATTTGAATAGAGGATTTGAAGTCGAACATAATGAGACTTCGTTTGATTACCGATCATTAATGGATACTATTAACAAACGTGAGACAACCTACCGATAATGAAAGTAGGTATCAAGGCACCGAGTACATTCTTACGAGTGTGAATAAAGGTGTTGAGATCAAACACTTGAAGAATCCATCGATCATGAGACATTGATTTATTCCCAATTGTCGATGGCAGGAGAACCTGCCACTAATGATTCTGAGTCTCTAGGTACTCATAGGACTCTAGGCCCCATTTCCAGAATAGATGAGCTGAAGTCGATGGAAAGAGAATAGATGAAAGGAGAGAATTAAGGAATCTCTCATCAGTTAGCACGAGGTCCAAAGCAATATCTTGATGATTTGGAGGAATGCAGACGAAGAGGATTTTCATGAACCAATGACCCTGTGTGTCTTTCACATGCACCCAATGCAAGTAGTGCACTAAAAATACCTTCTGAATAACAACCAATAAGGAAAATTGTTGACAAAGGAGAGGAAACCACCAATAAGGCTAATGTAATCCAAGACACTACATGAATCCCAGTGTGTGAATATATTTCTTGGCTTTGAACACAAGGGAAACCCCCCAGTCAATGACCAATGAGGAGATGTCAATTGTTGGGTTCAAGTTTACCTACCCATAATGAAAGTAGGACCAGGGTGCACGATAGGACTACAACTTCATGTGATTTTGAGACACACTGAGGGTATGGCCGACATGCAAAGTCAAGAGTTATGAGAAATGGCCGACATAGGCTTATAGACTTCCTTTGAAAAAGAGCATAAAAAAAAATGGATAACTTAGGAAACATAGACTCGATGATGAAACTTTGTGATGTAGGAGGCATCGACAAACTCTTCATAGGGACTGGAAGAATAACTAGTCGGAGGAGTACTCTATAAGTAACGAGCTCAACTTCCTAAGGTCATACTAAACCCAAACTTTGGATGATGATGGACTCAAAATTTTGTGCTCTGTTCAAAGACGACATGACTGCTGCCAATATAAGATAATATTCTCTTCCCACCCGTATTTTTTTTTTTCATAGGCAAATGAATGCTATGATATAAGAGAGGAAACGAATGCCACGAGTAAGAAACTAGCTCGAAACAGTGGAACATACCTATGCTCAATGCAAGGAATTGGATGCAGGGCATGGAAACTTGGGGGAATGTTTCCTCTTAGGGTACAAGGTGTCAAGTTACAAAGGATATAAACAAGGCTCTACTTGGCTAGTGATGCAAATTGTTGAGGTAATAGGATTATAGCGAGAAAGATGGAACTGGAAATAGGCTCAATACTGCAAGAAAGATAATGGAATGAAATTACAACTTAACTCCAAAGAATCCCTTTTTCGTAAATTTAGTCCCCTAGGCCCGAAAAATTATAAAACAATACCCAGGAGAACTCTTCTAGCCACTAGTGACTAGAGTATTCCTTTTTCGAAATTAGTCTACTTGGTCTGAGAAAGGGTTAAACTTACACCAAATATACGTCCTTTCAAATCCATTTAATGAGTGTGAAAGATACAAGTTCACTCGACAATCTTTTCTCTTTTTATAGATTCGGAAAATAGCTTAACTAAGACTTGGTGGGAGTCCCATAGGTATAGGTCAGCATGCTTATGAGTAAGAATATGAGGTTTGAACGTAAAGTCATATTGGGACTATAAGGGACTCCCGGTCCTATGGAAAAATATCTGCATAGGCACCAAATGGAACAGAGGTTCTAACTATGGCACCCATGTTTGGTAAGCCTCTACCACTCAATAACGACACTTCTAGTAGCAGTAAGAAGGTTCTGTGTTGCTAATAAATGGGTTCGTACCTAAGGCATACAAATCACAGTCATAGGATAATGAAAAAATTCAAAATGGAGTGATGAACTATCATATATGCTGGTAAAAGAGAATACCTACCAAAGTCACGAACGGGCAAAATGACACTAGAAATCAAAAAAATCCTTGGACAAAACCACCAAAACCAACTCCTTCCACTGCATTATTAGTCCACTAGGTAAAAAATTAGAAAAAACTATGTAAAGTGGATAAAATGTTTCTATTAATAATAAAAATAACTAATTTTACCATACAATTTGAGTTTTTACCTACATAGCGCATTTTGGACCAATTTTCCCACGATCTTCAAGTGTATATTGCGAGAGCTATGAGCGACGAAATTGACAACCGTCTAGACCAAGTAAGTACTCTTGCCCTCCTCTTCATTTCTATTGGTTTACAATTTCAAATTAGACCTCATTTTTTGAGTTTTCAAGGGCACAACTTGTGAATTAGGGTGTATGCGGGCTGTAGTTTATCGGGTCGCATATATGGATACATGTACGTAGGCAAGGCAAATCCTTCCCACATATATGCAACCCTACACGCGATTGTTTACATTGCAGCCTGCGTACAAGTCCACAAACTATTTTTTTAAAGGGTTTGAGTAAAAAAAGGTTTTTCCTTTTGCAGGATGGTACTTGAATGGAGAGAGAGAGATCATGAGGAAGTTGATGCAACAGTGGAAAGAGATTCAAGGGACCAACTTGCTCTAAAAATATGCGGGATTTACAAATTTTGGGCTCTCAAAGGAATGAGGGCTCAAGTGAGATTTCTCCAAATGCTAGTAAACTTTTAGGATCCAGATATAAAGGCCTTCAATATCAATGGGAAACCATTGAGGATTGAAGTAGATGGAATTTACTTCATTACATGATTGTCTCGTCGTGGTGAGGTGGTGAACCTCAAGTCCTGGGGGGGTGGGGGTAGTATGAACATAGAGGATTACATCACCACCCACTATGTTGCAGGCAAAAAAAAAGTAGGGAGCCAACTCCCCATCAAGGCGATCGAGAATATGAGTTTGAAGATCATCGTTCTCATTTTTACATGGATCATAGGGTCGACCTTGTTGCACTAGGCATCGACTTCACTAATGTTTTATGCATTAGAGTGTTTACAACCCATGGTTTATGATTGGTTCACCTCCTTACTGGATAACATGAAGAGCGAGATGACATACTACAAACAAGGTAGGAAGAGGAACTTCGGTTTCCACATGGACCGTGCGATCTAGCCATGTCACGGTGAACCAAGGTTATGAGGTGGTTAGGAGGTGGTAGGGTGCCAACCCCCTACAAAAATGAGTTCTTCTTCTGGTGGTGTCGACAGATGATAGCCATAAACGACTACCCTTATGTTGGGATCGACTACAGAGGAGATCCAAATATGCCATTTCCACCAAGATATGCCTATGGTTATATTGGTATGAAACAATTATATATATATATATATATATATATATATATATATATATATATATTTCATTTTTTTTGTGTTTTTTCAAAAGAGTAAAAAAAACACAAATGTTTTGGGATGGTATAAAGTAGTGACAATTAATTTGTTACATAGATGTGGGTCCACAACGGTCAGGCAAATTTCTATGACATTAGTGGAGGAATCGGGGAGTTGAGCCAGCGGGAGGAGATGCAGAGAGAGTGCTACAAAATGTGTAGGGGAACCTATCTCATTTGACGCACAAGATTCCTATAGTTAAGGTAGAGGATCTTCCAGAGGCGATGCAACGACAGGTGGTGGGTGTGCCCCATGCATGGGTGCGACTCTTCCAACGTCTCACAAATGTTGTAGTATGCTATCATGACACGCATCAGACGCCACAGGTGTAGATTCCATGGTCATTATATCTATTGACCATATATGTATTTTGAGGGTGTGAGCCCCATTTTGTACTATGAAACCATATTTTTTGAAGGAATGAAATATAAAAACATTGGTCTTCGTCTTTACTTATATATGTACATTGATGGATGTGTTTTCTTTACTTTATTTATGTGACAAATGTCAATCTAAAACATAATTAGCATATGCATTAGATACATAATTAAAACTTCTAGGTATGTGATTATAAATAATAAAATCAAAGTGTCGTTTCAAAATTCATACCCATAGGAATCGTTGAATTAGAGTAGGGTCTCACATGTTGATATTATGGTAGTTGTGTGAGGTATTTACCTCCACGTGTAAACTTGACAAGGATAGAATACTTCGAAAAGAAAGAAGAAACCCTAATGAGTTGGCTAATAACCCTAGAAGATTTGTCGGCTCAAGAAGATAATTTATATTAGGTTATTAGCCTCCAAGAGAAGAATTCGGCCATAAATAATAATATATACTGAACAGACAGATACCCAGAATGAGAAGTCAGCCCAGGCAGTTAGCCAGAATTAGTATAAATACAGGAGGCCAGTTTTCATTCTAGCAAGCAGTCTCAGAATTGCAGAGCAGCACTTGTGTGCACTACAGTTGCCCGGTTTTTGTGCAGGTTTGGAGGAGAGCTATCGTTGCAGTTGTTGTAGCTAGCAGTTACGCTTGGACTATCTCTTGGCTAGGGTTTGGACTATCTGATCAACTTTTGTTGATGTGCTATCCTTGGGGAAAGGTGCGCTACCCTTTGTTTGGCTATCTATCCTAGGGTTTGCTTCCAAAGTGATTCTATGTCAAGGTTAACGTGCTCGGAGGGTGGCTTTGGCCTATGGTTGGGTGACAAGGGTATTGTCAATGGTAAAACGAGCACATCCACTTATATTCTAACAGGTTATGGGCCCACACCTCCTTCATTCAGTCTAACCGCTGGAAGGAAACATAGCCATGAGGATATTAAGCTCGTTGAAGAACTGTCGCTAGGGTTTCTAGCAGGAGCAGTCACCAAATCACTGCTGCTAGGGTTACTAGCAGTTGCAGTTGTAGAAACCCTAATCCTCTCATTGAGGCACCTTAAGTGAAGGTATTGACCTAATCTCTAGAAAAATCAGTGTGACCTAGCCTAACGCATCTCCTGGTACTCTCAGCAAGCCAAGACGTCAAGTTTGAGTTTGTGGTCAAATCTAGGGTTTGAACAAGTCAAAGCAGCCATGAATTATTATATGAAGTCAGAGAAAAAGTTATATGGAGCCTCTAACTTCAGAGCGTGGAAGACAAGGATTGATCTCATCCTTTCCAATAATAAAGTGATGGATATTGTGAAAGGAAAGATCGTGAAACCAGAGTTTGAAGAAGGGAAAGAGAAGGAACCATAGAACGTTGCAGCTATGGAGAAGTTCAAAGACGGTGACATCAATGCCATGAGTATCATAGTGGATTCTATCAAAGACCACTTGATATCCTACATCTCCCATCT
>JASDQU010014888.1:110222-129213 GCA_032191745.1 Picea mariana
TATCCTGGGTGCTTTCTTGAGTTTGAATATTTCTTTCTTTCTGTCTTCATATTGGATCAACCTGCTCCCTTCGTATCTATAAGAATGGTATTGGAGCAACCTGTAGTTACCTGCATCTCATCCACTATATCTGAGTATCCATCTTTTTCTTCATCTTGAATATTTATGTTCTACATCTTTAGGAGCCTGCTGCTCCTATATAGATATCGGATATTGTCTGGTCTTCACTGACTGTCACCATATAATACGTCCTTCTCGTGTTTTCTAACTTCTGCAATTCACGGCATAAGTTCTTTCTTTCGAGACTTGTAAACCTACTTACAATATGCTTTCATTGTCACTCTCATGAGTGATCATACATGAAATAAATATGTTATCTCTTTCTTCATCCTCTTCTTTGATACTTCCTTCATAAGTCTGCATAGTGTTGATATTATGGTAGCTGCAGGAGGTATTTACCTCCACGTGTAAACCTAACAAGGATAGAATACTTTGGGAAGCAAGAAGAAACCCTAATGAGTTGGCTAATAACCCTAGAAGACTTGTCGGCTCAAGAAGATAATTTATATTAGGTTATTAGCCTCCAAGAGAAGAAGTCAGCCATAAATAATAATATATATTGAACAGACTGTACCCAGAATGAGAAGTTGGCCCAGGCAATTAAAGAGAATTAGTATAAATACAGGAGGCCAGTTCTCATTCTGGCAGGTAGTCTTAGAATTGCAGAGCAACACTTGTGCGCACTGCAGTTGCCCAGTTTCTGCGCAGGTTTGGAGGAGAGTTGTTGTTGCCACTGCTGCAGATAGCAGTTATGCTTGGACTATCTCTTCATTAGGGTTTGGACTATATGATCAACTCTTGTTGATGCGTTATCCTTGGGGAAAGGTGCACTACCCTTTGTTTGGCTATCTAGCCTAGGGTTTGCTTCCAGAGTGATTCTCTGTCAAGGTTAAGGTGCTCTGAGGGTGGCTTTGGCCTATGGTTGGGTGACAAGGGTATTGTCAATGGTAAAACAAGCACATCCACTTATATTCTAGCAGGTTATGGGCCCACACCTCCTTCATTTAGTCTAATCATTGGAAGGAAACATATCCATGAGGATATTAAGCTCGTTGAAGAACTGCCGCTAGGGTTTCTAGCAGGAGCAGTCACCATTGCACTGTCGCTAGGGTTACTAGCTGGTGCAGTTGCAAAAACCCTAATTCTCTTGTTGAGGCACCTTAAGTGAAGGGATTGACCTAATCTCCGGATAGAGCAGTGTGCCTTAGCCTAGCGCATCTCCTAGTACTCTCAGCAAGCCAAGACGTCAAGTTTGAGTTTTTGGTCAAAACTAGGGTTTGACCAAGTCAAAGCAACCATGACTTATCCTATGAAGTCAGAGAACAAGTTAGATGGAGCCTCTAACTTCAGAGCGTGGAAGACAAGGATTGAGCTCATCCTTGCCAAGAATAAAGTGTTGGACATCATGAAAGGAAAGATCATGGAACCAGAATTTGAAGAAGGAAAAGAGAAGGAACCTCAGAACGTTGCAGTTATGGAGAAGTTCAAAGATTGTGACATCAATGCCATGAGTATCATAGTGGACTCTATAAAAGACCACTTGATACCCTACATCTCCCATATTGACTCATCAAAGAAGATGTACAATGCCCTAACAAACCTCTTCTCAGTCAGAAACATTGGACAAATAATGAGTTTGAAGAATGAGCTCTGTGACATGAAGATGAATGATGATGACATCATAACATCATACCTTGTGAGAATCTCTCAGTTAAGAGATCAACTACAAGCTATTGAAGAGATCATCTTAGAGAAGGAATTGGTAAACATAGTATTGAATGGTCTTCCCAAGACGTGGGATGCATTTTCCGCAAGCATGAACACAAGCAAGGAGTATCCAACATTTGAAGAACTTTGGACTTGCTGTGCTCAAGAAGAATCAAGGATCAGTGCAAAAGAGAAACCCCAAAAGAAGTATGATAATCAAGCCTTCATAGCAAGATTCAAGAATTCCAGGAACAAAAGGAAGTTTGGTTCAAGGAGAAAGCCAAATCAAGAGAAAGACATTTCAGAAGTACAATGCTTCAACTGTCGAAAGTATGGACACTATAAGAATCATTGTCCCGAGCTAAAGAAAAGGAAGGAGAAACACGAAGCATCAGTTGCCAAAGAAAAGGAACCTACAAAGAAGACTAAGCAGGATGAAAGAGACTTCTTCTTCTGAAGGTAACAATACTAATCTTATTCCTTGTACATATCTTGTTTGCATCGTCTCTGTACATATCTTGTATATCTATCTCTTGGAAGATAATGTGATCCAAGAAGAACTATACCGATGGAAGAACAACAAGATAAGGATTGATATCATTGGATAATACATGAAAGAATGAAATACATCAAGCAAATCATGTGGAAACTATTGCAAGATAAGCCGAATAAATCATGAAGATACTTAGAAGAAGAAAAGCCAGAAAGAAGCAAACAATCAAGAGGAAATTGGAGAAAGACTTATGACGTTTTGTGGAAGAAAACTAGAAGGAAGCATGGACTTTGTTAGACAGAGAGAGACAATTATATATTGCAAAAGACAATAAGAATGTATACAAAAGCGTGGACTCTGTTAGATGGAGGGAGCCTATTATATGCACTCATACATGAAGCAAGGATTAAGAGGGAGATAATCCTATGATCCATTGAAGATGATGAAGTATATATCCATGGTAGTAACCATGAAAGACAATACGTTCTTAGTTCAACCTCAGAAGAAGTCTTCTTCGAAGAGAAGCCTTAAAGTATCCCTGGTTGTCCATCCAGATCTGTGATCCTATGATGAAAGAAAGAAGTGGAATCTTTAGGGCATGGAATCTATAAGAAACTCCATGGACCCAAAAGCTAAAAAAAAATTAAAAAATGAGGAAGAACATGAAGATTCCAAGAAAGAAGAGAAGCCTGAACAACCAGTCATTGTATCAAGAATCACAAGATTACTAGTCTAATATGAAAGCAATCAAGCAAAACTTAAAGTTGTGATGAAGAACAATGTACGAAAGACTTATGAATGAAAGCATTGCAAGATCCAGAACTAGAGGTTTTCCCAGAGGGAGGGAGAAGACTATGATTGCTCATTCTGGTAAACCAGACATACCTCTACATGAGTCGTTATAGAATCCATGGGTTGGAGTGCTACATCAAGATGAATGCAAAGACTGTTCTCCAGAGCAATTGAACAAAGAACATATGAGGAGAAACCTCAAGACTTTGAGGCATACCAGAAAGACACCCTTGTATACAGATGGAAGTAGATAACTTGGTGGAGAACCTCCAATGCACAGCAAAAACGTGGTGAAGATTATCTATAACAAAGATATTGTATCAAGATGATTACTCAGTAGATCAAATCTCATGATGACAGAAGAAGTTCCAAATGGATATGTTCCAGTTTTCCAACAATGATATACTCTATTGATCAGAGATACATGAAGCCTTAAGAGAAAACCAGTGTTCCAAACTGAAGTACATTTGAAATCAAGCATTACATTATCCATGATGAAGTCCAGAAAGGAGAAAGTGGTTATCCAATACATATCTCCACAGATGAGCAGATAAACATACATCTTGATAAAGCTTCTATCTAAGATGAAAGAGTTTGCGTACTCAAGATGGAGCTTGTGGAGACAGCTTCCTATTGAAAAAGGAAGAGATGAATCCCAGGTTGGGAGGGAGCACTGATATGTATTGATTTATGGACAGTCATTTTTTTGTTCGAAAAATGGTCCAGGATGAGCAGTTTCCTTTCCAGTTCGGAAAATGGATTGAGATTTCTAATGGACAACGATTTCCCATTGTGGTTAACATGGGAAATGGTCCAGATTGCTGATGTATCATAGATAGTGACTTTCCATTATGGTTAACATGGGGAGTGGTCTAGGGCAGTCTCTCTTGTTGAGGGTTACTCAAGAAGACTGGCCCGCCTCGCCAGACAACGATTTCTCATTGTGGTTAACATGAGGTATGGCCCATTTTGGAGGATGATACACGACAGTCTTTTCCTCTTGTGGTTAACATGGGAAATGGTCCAGACAATCATGCCTTAGGGTTTATACATTCTCTCCAGGGTACACTTTGATTAGTGTAGGAGGAATGGCCCAGGGTGGGGAATAGTCCAGGCTCAACAATCAGGGACAAACATTCCTTAGGGTTTATACATTTTCTCCAGGGTGCACTTTGATTAGTGTAGGAAGAATGGCCTAGGGTGGGGAATGGTCTAGGTTCAGAAGACATGACAATTATTCTTCCTTGCTTGAGAAGAATAGTCTAGATATCTCATTGTTCTACTCTGAGGGCAAATATTCTTTCAGATCTCACAGATGTGAGTGAAATATTGGCGCAGATGATTCAGTTTATATCATAACATTGTTTCTGTGCAGGTTGATATTATATGATTGTTATGAAGACTGTATGACAATAGATGTATACTACTGTGGTGGATGTGTTCCATTGTTCATGACTATACGTTGTTGATCAAGTACTTGTGTGTTACTTGGTGTGGTAGTGTACCACTGGATTGTAGTTATGTACTACTATGGATAGACACATTTGTGTTCTATTTTGTTTCGATTGCCTTGAATACTATCAACAATATTGGAAATGATTATCAGTTAGATGGATAATCAAAGGACAGAGATTTCCCAGACGAAAAATGGTTCAGAGAATTTACTCTTCTAGATTAGAAGAATGGCTCTTGTATCACTCTATGGAGTGAGCATCATATCTGATTACTCAGATAGAGTATGGTTTCGAGAGATGATGCAACTGATGACACTGATGATGATGATGGTGCTCATGATCTAGTCTATACAACTATGTTGATGCTACCGGGTGAATAGTATGTTTTTTGTGCTCAAGACCATTACCTGTAATACCTCCCTAGCTAGGAGGGAGTGTTGATATTATGGTAGTTGCGGGAGGTATTTACCTCCACGTGTAAACCTGACGAGGATAGAATACTCTGGGAAGCAAGAAGAAACCCTAATGAGTTGGATAATAACCCTAGAAGACTTGTCGGCTTAAGAAGATAATTTATATTAGGTTATTAGCCTCCAAGAGAAGAAGTTGGCCATAAATAATAATATATACTGAACAGACAGATACCTAGAATGAGAAGTCAGCCCAGGCAGTTAGCGAGAATTAGTATAAANTGTGTTCCATTGTTCATGACTATACGTTGTTGATCAAGTACTTGTGTGTTACTTGGTGTGGTAGTGTACCACTGGATTGTAGTTATGTACTACTATGGATAGACACAGTTGTGTTCTATTTTGTTTCGATTGCCTTGAAGAATATCAACAGTATTGGAGATGATTATTAGTTAGATGGATAATCAAAGGACAAAGATTTCCCAGACAAAAAATGGTTCAGAGAATTTACTCTCCTAGATTAGAAGAATGGATCTTGTATCACTCTGTGGAGTGAGCATCATGTCTGGTTACTCATATAGAGTATGGTTTTGAGAGATGATGCAGCTGATGACACTAATGATGATGATGGTGCTCATGATATAGTCATGATCTAGTCTATACAACTATGTTGATGCTACCAGGTGAATGGTATGTTTTTGTGCTCAATACCATTACCTGTAATACCTCCCTAGCTAGGAGGGAGTGTTGATATTATGGTATCCGCAAGAGGTATTTACCTCCACATGTAAACCTAGCGAGGATAGAATACTCCAGGAAGAAAGAAGAAACCCTAATGAGTTGGCTAATAACCCTAGAAGACTTGTCGGCTCAAAACAATAATTTATATTAGGTTATTAGCCTCCAAGAGAAGAAGTCTGCCAGAAATAATAATATATACTGAACAAACAAATACCCAGAATGAGAAGTCAACCCAGGCAGTTAGCCAAAATTAGTATAAATATAGGAGGCTAGTTCTCATTCTGGCAAGCAGTCTCAGAATTGCAGAGCAGCACTTGTGCGCACTACAGTTGCCCAGTTTCTGCACAGGTTTGGAGGAGAGTTGTCGTTGCAGCTGCTGCAACTAGAAGTTACACTTGGACTATCTCTTGGCTAGGGTTTGGACTATCTGATCAGCTCTTGTTGATGCACTATCCTTGGGGAAAGGTGCGCTACCATTTGTTTGGCTATCTATCATAGGGTTTTCTTTCGGAGTGATTCTCTGTCAAGGTTAAGGTGCTCGGAGGGTGGCTTCGGCCTATGGTTGGGTGAAAAGGGTATTGTCAATGTTAAAACAAGCACATCCACTTATATTCTAACATCACACATGGTATTTCCATTTAACTAACCTAATACTAACTGGGAGTCTATGCGAACCTCTAAAGACCAAACACCATGTGAAATGGCATCACATAAAAGCTCCATAATGGCCCTATAATCAACCACATTATTCATTGATGGCCCTATACAAACACCACCTGAAGACACCAATTGACCCTCGGGTGAGTAAATAACCCAAGCGGAGGAAGCCACGTTCCATGTATGATGACTGGAACCGTCTGCAAATCCTAAGTAAAATGAAGATTCCATTGACATCTGCCAACCAAGGGAAAACTTGATAAGCAAGTTGATTGACACAAAGGAAAATATATATATATATATATGCACTAAGATACACTAGTATACAAAGAGTCACGCCCAAGATTTTAGGGCTCAAGTGTAATATCTTTTAAGTTAGAGCCCATTTCTGGGCTCAACCAACATATTCCCTTCATAATATTCCAATTCATATTCTCCTTTTTCCAAAGCACATCGCACGAGATAAGGACCGTGCCACATGGGGTGAAAATTTTCTTCCCCCAATGGTTCTTTGTCTTGGTCACACAGGAGGACCAAGTCACCCTCAACGTATTGTCGATGATAGACAAACTTATCGTATTGAACCTTAACCTGTAGTTTATTCTCCTCAATAGCCGTAGAGGCATCTTGACATTGCTCATCTAGCTGTTCTAGGTGTACGAGGCGTTATTCAATATCAGAGGTGTCAGGTAGGAGCTCAATTTCTAGATTGAGAGAAGGGATTTTACATTCAATTAGGAGAATCGACTCCACACCGTGTACTAATTGAAAAGGAGAAAAACCAGTGGAAGTCTTAACCGAGGTTCTGTATGCCCAAAGCGCAGGGTAAAGCATTAGATGCCAATCAAATTTACTCTGACTGACAATTTTTTTCAAAATGGTCTTGAGAGATTTATTCACCGCCTCTACTTGTCCATTTTCCTCGAGATAATAAGGGGAAGAATGACCATTCTTAAACCCCATCTTTGATGCTAACTCCTCCATCATTTCATTCTGAAAGTGATTGCCATGATCAATGACAATTTCCTTTGGGATTCCAAACCGAGATATAATTTGGTTGAATATGAAAATGATGTTGTCTTACCATTTAACGGTAGGCCTAACCTCTACCCACTTAGTAAAGTAATCCATGACCACGATAATATGTTGATGCCCCCAACCAAAGATTGGCTACAATCCATAAAATATACCCCCCACTTGGTGAAGGGACCGATGGTAATGACTAGGTGAAGAGAGTCTATATGCAAGCACATATTCCGAGTGAATACCTTGCAAGGGTGACAATTCTTGACCGCTTCAAATCAATCTTTAAAAATAGATGGCCAAAAATAACTAGCTCGCAATTTTTTTTGGGTTGTCGCAAGCTTAGATAGATGACCACCACAAGCCCCACTATGACAGTCATTAAGTATAGACTCAACTTCCTCGTGAGTCAAGCAACAATGAAAAATATTATCTACGCCTTGACGATACAAAGTGTCATTGATGATAAGGTAGTTTTTAGCTTAATGTTGTATGCGTCGTCGATCATCTCTCGATAGATGCTGAGATAGCTTCAAGGTTTGAAGATATATCAAAATGTCTTCATACCAGGGGTTCGAAGATGAGATAAGGAAGGTAATTTCATACGCAAATGAATTGACATGAATGAAGTCCTCATCTAGCCTAGGGAAGTTTGATATTAACTCGGTAAAAACTAGCGATTTTTTGGACTTTGCTGAAGCAAAGTCGAGATCAAACTCTCGAAAAATCACAATCCATTTATTGTATTCCCCCCCTATGATACACCTGGTAAGTACATATTAAAATGGATTGATGTAAGCAACTATGGTAGTTTTGTAGAGAAATATATAATGTCATAATCTCTAGACTGCATGCACGACAACTAATGATAACTTCTCGATGTGAGAGTACTTAAGCTCGAGACAGATTACGTTTTGACTAACATAATAGAAAACGTGCTCATGGAGCTCATCATCTTCCTGAACTAGAACCATACCAACCATCCCTTCAGACATAGCGATATAAATAAAGTAATCTCTACTATAGTCAGGAGGCTTCGACAGAGGCACCGATACCAAGGATTTCTTAAGAGCATCGAAGGATTCCCGGGCTTGCTCATCCCATATAAACAGAGTGTCCTTCTTCAAAAGACACATAAAACCCTTAGTTATGTTGGTGTAGTTCACTATGAACCGACACAAGAAGTTAGCCTTCCCTTGTAAACCTTGAAGTTGTCTTATGTTCTGCAGGGGAGGAAATCAAAGTATTACCTCAACCTTCATAGGATCCACCATGATCCCATGCTCAAAGACTAAGAACCCTAAGAGATGGCAAGACCTAATGAAAAATATGCACTTGCAAGGGTTTAAACATATGCGATAATAATGACATCTCTCAAAAACTAGTCGAAAGTGAGTGGAATGATCTACTCTCTTGCAAGAGTGAGTAGTGATATCGTCAAGATAAGCTTCAACAATATGTTTGAGATCATGAAACGCAAAGGTCATGGCACGTTGGAAGGTTTCTCCAGCATTTTTAAGGCCGAAAGACATTTTTCTATATGCAAAGGTACCTCAAGGACAAATAAATGCCATTTTGTGTTGATCCTCAGGTTTGATCTGAATTTGATTATACTTTGAAAATATGTCCATAAAATAAAAAACCTTGCTTCCCGCTAACTCATCGAGAATATGATCAATGAAAGGTGTCAGGAAGTTGCCTTTAGGACAATCCTTGTTCAGGTCTTGAAAATCCATACACACACAGATGGTTCTTTGTTTATTATTCACAGGAACGGGGTTGGACACCCATTTGGTCAAAGGAACCGGGTAGATGAAACCAACATTGAGTAGCTTCTCTACCTCTGCCTTAATAGCAGGGACCTTCCTAGGATTAACAACTCTAAGGTGTTGTTGAACAGGTCTATCATTCAGATAAGTCTTGATCTCATGTTCAACAATGCTAGGGTCAGTTCCTGACATCTCTTCATATGACCAAGAAAATACATCATGAAATTCCTTGAAGAGATCGATGTAGATCTGAATTTCTTTAGGCGAACAATTCGCATTGATATATACATTTTCAATCTTTCCAGGGACTCAAGAGATGTCGATCGAGACGGTAGGAGAAATATTCTCCATGTTTCTTTCAACATAAACCCCATGCATTTCTAGTAGAACCACAACGTCACTGACCATCTCACTCAGGGTAGATCTAAAGTCGTCCTGCTCGATCCTCACAAGTTCTGGGATAAAGGAAGAGAGATGATGCATATCATCCCATGGCCTATCATGACCACTCATGGCCTCTAATATGGCTTCATCCGAAGGTAAAGTATCATGGAGGAAATAATGTAAATAAGATGATTGGGTGGCCCATACGGGCTCGAGAATAGGATCCTCCTCGTGCGTTTGTGAGAAGACAGGATCTAGGTCACTAACAATTTTAAGAATATCTTGATACGCAACCTCTATTACTGACAGTGACATAGCCAGTCCAATGTGTGACTGTCCTTTTCCTGATTGAGTCAAGGAAGGTAGGGTCCAAGGGTCGTTAAAATACAAAGTTCGGAAAGGAATGAACCTCATTGACGACAAATAATCATTGGACATGGTATAAATATGATGAATTGGTGCCGTGAAATCAAAGGTACCCATAAGAGAGGAATACATTTCGACACCAATATCCTTAGTTACCGGCTGAGAAGTATAAATCATTTGGATTGAAGGCCAAACTGATGCATTAGGACTAGCATGCGCAAAGGACAATTGATCAATCGTCACAATTTTCCCTTCATGAGGAAAGAATAAAGTGCGAAAAACGAACGACACGACCGCAGTCATGACATAATTCCAATTATTCCCTAGCAGTAAATTATAGTCAAGGGGTGCATCAAAAACCTTGACACGAACTTCCACTGTATTTCCACCTAACTGGACCAGGAAAGCAGAAATAATTTCATGGGGTTGAAACGAATGACCGTCAAATGCGATCAACATAGTCATATATTGAGAAAGAGTTGGAGAACCAATGGATTTCCAACAGGTTTAGGACATCACACATGTTGTAGTGCCTTCATCAATAACAATACGTTTGATGGTATACTTCGATTAATCCACATGGATTTGAAAGGCCACGTGGTAAGCAAAGCGAGGCTGAACATCCATGACGTTAAACTTGATAACCTGTGAGATACATAGGTCTAGATATCCTAACGTAGATAACATGGAGTTCCTTTGTGAAGGACACGTCTCGAGCACCTCCAAAGCCGAAATTGCATGATGGGTTTGAACCAGATCTTCGAAAATCAAATAGTTATGGGCAACTTTGGCATTAGGGTTGTGAGCAGAGCATTTGAGTACTCCTTTCGAAATATGAGGCGAAGGCTCTGGCTTCTTGATCTACAAGGGTGTTTCTGGAGGAGGGGGAGGCTCTGGACCTAGAATAGTCTATGAAGAATTGTAATCACGAGATCTAGTGGCTACATTAATCTGTGACTTGACCATATTAATGCATAGACGATCACCTTCATGTGTCAAGGGGTTTTGATTCCCGTTCGATGCATTTCCGGTATTGGAGGAGCTCAAAGCCAAGTGTTGATAATGTAGAAATGGATTAGTTAGCACATCAGGTGGTTGAGACAAGAGCCTCAAGGCTTCCTCAAGTTTGGGGCATAAGTGAGTAAGGTGATCAACTTTACAAAGTTTACATGGAAACTTCACCTTCCTCTTTTCTTTATTTCCCTCACCATCATTAACACCTAATATATCATGGTTGGTGTCGTCCTTGGGTTTATTATTATTATTTCTTCCACCCTTATGATTATTACCACATCCTTTCTTTCTATTCCCTCCTGGTTGCTGGTCACCATTTGGGTTGGTTGACGACTATATAGAATGCACATCCATCGACTGAGTGGGAGTGGAGGACAAAGACAAAGATTTTCCTGCTACAGACTGGCTTAGAGACAACTCGTTCAACTGGTTCGTCACCAAGTCTGTAGGCTTAGTATTTGTAGATCCTATAATGCCATTGGCATGAGGCCCAGGCTTTTGTCTCAGATCATAGTTTGACCTCAATGCGTCAGGAATAATTTCATATAACATCCCAGACTTGGCATATATGAGGTCCAATTGTTGGGATTTGAAAATAGCTTCTTCCTCAAATGTTACCCCGGATGTAGAAACATCCTTCGAAATATAAGGCAATATGGATTTCAGAAACCATTCCAACAGAAACTATGGAATAATGTAGGCTTTAGTCATCCTCTTCCATCTGCGCCACTCTTGGATATGGTCTGAGATATGTGTGGCCTTATCCTAGCGAAGGGTCGACAAGAGTTCTATGTCAACATCATAACAAATCGACAACTGGAAGTGGTTGAGAAAGACTAACACCATTTGATTAAAAGTACGGTATGTCCCCCCTGGTAGCTCAATGTACCATTTCACTACAACCCCCATGAGGGTGCGTTGAAATAGTCTCAAATGAATAGATTCGTCATAAACATAATTGGATGAGAACCAAAGATGAAAAGTAGTGACATGATCACCTGGATCCTCACCAGTCTTTCCCTCGAATTTGAGAATATCCAAAGGAAGCCTAGTGGGGATGGGGGGGCATGATGGGTTGTGATGCACCAGGTCATTCATTGATTTCCACAAAGCTGAAATTTAAGCGTGGCCAGAAAAGGGAGTCGAGGTTGCGGCATCTGATCCCATGCTCCCGGGAAATATTGATGCTGAGGGATTGGAACCCATTCATGGTTCCGGTATACACCATGGCCCTATCCGAAAGTAAAGTATCCTCCTCAAAACTGATTCATAAGAGGTTTGTTGGGCACCATGCCTGTAGGACCAGTATAATGCGGGTTATAAATGTTTCCCCCAGCTAGAGGAGCTCCAAGTTGGGGGTTTCCCATAGTATGAAATTGACCTCCCCCGGGGGTAAATTCGGAGGATAGAGGTGGATTCGTCATACCAAACATATTAGTTGGAATCGACATAGAGGAGGAAAAAGTAAAGGATGAAACAAAGGAAGTAGCTTGTCTGCCTAGTTGAGTACTCCATCCAGGAGCATTGAGACCAGGATTAGACCCGAAGGAAAATGGAGGTTGACCCTTGACCAAAGGATTAGTTTGGGTAATTTGAGTTCCACCAAGCGAGAGAGGAGTATACGGAAGGGCCATGCCCCGAGATCCAATAATAGGATTTGTATTAGTCGCTGGAATGGAGGATGAAAGTTGTGATGTCATATTTGGCATACCATAAGAGAAAGGGTTAGAGGTCATAGGTATGGACTGAGAATTATATCCGGGTGTACCAAAAAGAGGCCCGAAAGGGTTCGTTACTATGGATTGAGTAGCAACCACAGGATATATAGGAGTAATAATGGGAACCTTCGGTATTAAAACCATGGTGGATGAATGAGTCAAAGGAACCCCATTGACTACAATGGATATAAGAGTCGAAGGAATCCCCGTGTCTTTCGTACTCGACTCAATACTCATAGTTGTATAATCACAAGTCTAGTAGGTGGAGATATGTGTACCAAGTTTAGTAAATTTTCACCTCTTAGAGAGAAAAGACTTAACGATCCAGGTGGATATCAGTGGCCAGCCACCTTTTCCATCTGGCTCAAAACAATTTTATGGTAATTTTGGCAATTTACTATTTTTGGTAGTTTTTAATTTTCGGGGCCATTTTGAGGGACTAAATGAATGTTTGTTGGGATAGAGATTCTCATTGGTAGCCAAAGGCTCTAATTGATCCCCCAAAATGAATAGCCTCTATGATACCTTTCCAATGAGCTATCATGAGCCCCAAACAGAGATTGTATGCCAAAGTTACGCCCCCGAGAAATTGATACACCAAACTACCCAAAACAAGGTCCACAAAATTGTTTGATTTTCATCTTCCGGGGTTAGGGTTTTGGATTTTATTTATGATTAAAATGCCTTTGGAGCCTCATTATAAAATCATCTTCTTGTGAATGTGATTAGCGGACACATCTCTTCTCGGAGATAATCTGCCACCATTATAGCGAGTCTTTCGCTTTGTATTTTTACAGTCTTTGTACATTTTCGCTCATTAATAGAAAATTATGTATTACTATATCTATGTGTTTAAGGTTGCATATCTGACACATTTCTGTTACATTATTGTATATCTGAGATATCTATGTACATTTATTTATTATATCTCCTCTCTCATTTCGTGACGAAAATAATCCAGATCAGTGGTATCAGAGCAGGCTGCTCTTGATCATTTTTTTAGTGCATGTCCCCGACGAGGTCCGAGTATAGAAATTTGGGTCTTGAGCTTGTCTCTCTTGATGAAAATATCTTTCACATGCCCAATAAACCCTCCATGGCATAAGAAAAGAAAAATGACAGAGCAGACGGTTCTATTAATCTTTTGCTTGAGCAAGCTCTCACCCGATAGAGGGACAAAATGATGGAGAATTTTTCCCACATCCTTCAATGTCTGACGATAACAACATGTGTTTCTTCATCAAGCGACCACTTTGGAGGCACCTCACCTTTCAAGGTACAAGTTAATTTCGATATTCCCATATTTGAAGGACAAATAGATGAAAATGCCATAGAAAAATGGTTAAATATGCTAGAAGGTTATTTTTCTGTTCATAATTTTTCCGATAGGGAAAAGATCACTTTCACACTCCTTAAGGATATCTCCCACGTCAAAAATTGGTGGGAAACTTACTGGGATAAAATTTCTGTAGAGGAGTCTGGAATATATGGGGCCGAGCCCACTTGGGATTTTTTTGTGGATGTGGTAAAGGAACAATATTACCCTGTTGGCAACTATGAGGACCAGTACATGAGATGGATCACACTGTAACAAGAGAGAGGCCAAGAAGTTCTAGAGTTCACCAATACCTTCCATACCTTGCACACCAAGCTAGGTATCAAAGACTCTGAACGACATTTGGTTCTGAAATACCGTGGGGCTCTACACAGATACATCCAAATCGAAACAAATTTTCTGGACATCTCATCACTCGGTGCTGCTTATCGATATGCTATTAAAATCAAGAAGAAATTTAAGCAGTAGAACAAATGGGAGTTTGGGTCTACAAATACGCAACAAACAAAGTATGGTAAACACGGCCCTAACAAATAGTCTCCCGAAAACCAGTCCAAGACACAGGAAAATAAGGGTCACAGAAAGACGAAGAAGGACATTGGAAAATGGTGTGATTTCCACAAAATCCTCTGACACAACACCGATGAATGTCGCTCAAAATAGTCATTGGTGGCTGAGATCAAAGACAAGGAGCCGAACCTTGATTCAGATTCTGATTCATAAAATATTGATAGAAGTCAAATCATCGACACATAGCCTACTGCTATTGTCATAACCACAACAATTCAACCAGAAGAACCCACAGATCCTGAAGAGGGGGAGTGAATTTTTCATTCAAAGATGTGGGTGAAGGGGACCCCACTGCATTTTATTGTTGATAGTGAAAGTTAGAATAACCTCATCTCAACAGAGGTCGTCAAACAGTTGGGATTGTCGACAACACCACACCCGCAACCATACAACATTGTGTGGCTTCGCCAGGGACGAGATCTTCGTGTCAGACAACAGTGTCGATTGTCATAGGACATCCATCCCTTCAAGGATGAAATATTATGTGATGTTGCCCCATTGAATGTCTATGATGTTCTCTTGGTCCAACCATATATGTGGAAGCGCCATGCTATATATGAGTCTCGACCCCGTAGTTTCATTGTTACTCTGGGGGGTCATCTCTACAGGATACCAAAGGTAGTTCCAACTACTATCCTACCTAAAAAATGCTGCAATGTAGTATCTCATACTACAAAATTCAGCTTCTTCACAATTTGATCAAAAGGTGAACAAAAGGATATTGTAACCACTACAGCCTCGACCCAAGCACCTTCTATCCAATAGAAGTAGGTTTATAAGAATGCAACAAATTGAAAATATTCCTTCTGCACCCAGACATCTCATGTAGCCCAACTGGTTGAACAGATTCAACCCTACCAACAACAGGTTCATGATATCCTTCCACAACGCAACGTCTCCAGCAAGGCAAGCAGTGCACCAAGATTCGATTGCTTTCCCCTCTCCCCCAGAGAACTCAATGCAATGGATGCCATTTATTCCTAAGGAGGGAGGATTGATCCAAGTGGATATCGATGTTCACCCACCTTTTCGATCTGGCTCAAAATAGTGTTATGGCAATTTTGACAATTTAATATTTTTAGCAGTTTTTAACTTTCGGGGCCATTTGAGGGACTAAATGAAGGTTTTTTGGGATATATATTCTCAATTATAGACAAAGGCTCTGTTTGAGGCCCCAAAATGAATCTCCTCAATGATACCTTTCCAACGAGCTATTGTGCGCCCCAAACAAAGATCGTATGCCAAAGTTACACCCCCGAGAAGTTGATACACCAAACTACCCAAAACCGGGTCCACAAAACTGTTGGATTTTCATCTTTCGGGGTTAGGATTTTGGATTTTATTTATGATAAAAAGGCATTTGGAGACTCATTCCAAAACCATGTTCTTGCAAATGCGAGTAGCAGACACATCTCTTCTCATAGATAAGCTGCCACCATTCTAGCGAGTCTTTCACTCGATATTTTTACAGTCTTTGTACATTTTCTCTCATTAATAGAAAATTGTGTATTACTATATCTTTGTGTTTATGGTTGCATCTCTGATACATTTCTGTTATATTATTGGATATCTGAGATATCTCTGTACATTTATTTATTATATCTCCTCTCTCATTTCATGCCGAAAATAATCTGGATCACTCAAGGGGCAGTGATAACTTTAACAAATGGCGAGACTAGCGAAGAGGCTGGTCTGGCTCCACGATGAATCAAGACTAGATATATAAAAAACAAAATCCTAGGGCCAACTCACAATCATAGAGCACACCAAAATAAAAAAAAGGCCAAATGCACACAAACATGATATAGTGTATGAAAAGGGCCCTCCCTCACTAGAGTAGGTATGTCTCGCCCAAGAGGGGCCTAAGACTCCCTTCAAAATATTGGAGGTATTAGAATCAGCTATAAGGGCCCTCATGGGATTAACAATGTAGTTAGTCATATCCCCCCAGAGAGGTAATCCTCCATAAAGGTTGTGTGTTGTCCGACCCTTATCTGACTCAGAATACCTACAAAATAACCCCTGCAAGTAACCTATGTGGCTACTTATGTCAAGCAATTAAAGCCACCGTGATATAACTAATGTTTAGGAGAACAATTGTAAGTCATTTTCACCATATGGGCAGGGTAACTAAGCCTGAAATATTGAAAGAACCTCCTCTCATGGAGGTAAAGGTACTAGCAAGACCCCCAAATATGAATAGATCCCCAAAAATATCTTTGACGCTAAGAAGGTATTAGAGGGATATCTCTGCAACCAACTTCGCGTGATCTCATGCTTAACTCTGATGTGAGCGGAGCGTCCCAATGTCACTAATTAAACAATTTATTTCACCACTCCCTTAGTCAGACACATATGTTTAGTTCAATATCCTTGGAGAAGTTTACTCACAAAATCCTATTCCAAGGCCCTATATCCTAATCTTGTTTGTGTACTCTGAAAAATAAAATCGTTTCTAATCAATTTTAATTAATCAACGCTACTTTTAATGTCTTTGTTTACTCAAGAGATGTGGTCGTGAAACTGACGATGTTATGAATCAAGATATCAAATAAATGAATATATGAATAAAGTGCTAAGTCTTAATATTGATTTCTCAAAAGATGGTAAGATTTTAAAATGCAACTTCTACAATTTCAATAAGATGCAATATTTCCACAAATGTCAAGATCAATACTCAATAACCAAAAGATCAAATGCCATAATGAAAAATGAGTAATCGTTTTTGTATTTTCGATATAAAGAAACAAAATGCAAGGACTGAATAATGGCTTGATATATAGACCCTAATTTTGTTACAAAGTAATGGATGTGCTCGTTTAACCATAGACAATATAACAATATTGTCACCCAACCATAGGCCGAAGCCACCCCCAAGCACCTTAACCTTGACAGAGAATGATTATGGAAGCAAACCAATAGCCGACCATGACTAATGCATAAAGATAAACAAGACTGATCAAAAATTCCAACCATAACCAATATAAAGTCCGAGCCTAAACCCAGAATATAAATTGCAGTAGCTGCCGACTGTAGTTGCTCCCCAGACTTGCGCACTTGCCCAGTTTCTACAGTGCGCACCTCTTCCCAACTTAAATTTCGAGTTGTCTGGTACAAAATGAAGTTGTAATGTTCCCATTTTGGGACATGATAACATTACAACATTTCAGAGTGTTATGCCTACCCAAGTAGCCATATAGGGGTGATAGAGAGTTCGAGAGATATTTAGGGGTTTATTTGGGCCCGACTTACATCGTTCATCATCAGGATCCATTCCGCACAACTGGGCTTTGGTTCCATTGCATTACGAACAAAACACACCAGAACATGACGCTTTCCTTAAGTTTTAAATATTGAATTTACTAACCAAAGATGGATGGGTGACATACCATTTAAATGTCGCTTCCTCTCGCCATCGCCATCCTAGCTCCGTTCCAACACTCATACAATGATGATCCTGCAAAAGAACGCAACCAACCAAAGTGAAAGTAATAGCATAAACTCAATATAAACCTATGTATGTGATCAAGGAATCATACAATAAACACAACAAGCTTTATAGGAAAGAATCATATTACTATATCATATTAAATGTGAAAGAGAGATTACAACCATGGCCTTGATGTCATAAGGTCCCTTCCAACTGTCCTTTATTCCCCACACACTTTCACTCCAAGAATTCTGAGAGCACATATCTGATAATATTCACAATCTATCTTGACAAAGTGGCTCATCTAGCCAAGCTAAAAATCTCCAAAGCTAATCCCAAAAGCTCCAAAGCTAACCAAAGCTCAAGAACCTCTTCTCCATGAGAGCTCCTCTCCTTTTATAAGTTGAAGAGGATAAGGTGAGGAGGTTTGGATGATCCCACTAAATCATGAAAGCAAGGAAGATCCAAACCATTCAGATGCCACCTCACCATGGAAGTTTCTCCTTCTAGAAGATTCGAGAAAACGGTCATTTTTCCCACGTGTAAGCATTCTCGCACCTTGCCTATAGAGCAACCTATGAACCTCTTGCAACCCAGCTATGGTGCAACCTGCGAGAATTAGGCATTCTCGCACCCTGCCTATAGTGCAACCTGCGAACTTCCTATTTTACAGGGTTTTTACTAGGGAAAATGCAACTTTTTTTCTCAGGAAAAGTTCTTATCCCTTCTCTCTTCAGGAACTCAAGCCACTGACCCCTCTGAAGGCAACAGATAGGTTTACATCATTAACGGTAATAGGGATGATGAAAATAATGTGTAACACGTAATTTTGAGTTATTATGGGTCATATCTTAATTAAATTCACTAAGAAGGTCATAATGGGCATATTACTTGGAGAAACCTCTTAGTGTAATAACTCATCGGAATCGGGAGGAAGAGCATTACAGGATAAGATGATGAGAAGTGACTTTCAGTGGTTGGAGAAGCCATCAGGATGGATAAATCACTTTTTAGAGGTAAAATGGTTAATTAATTAATTAATTAAGTGATTTAATCAAGGAATAATA
>JASDQU010014888.1:171045-185987 GCA_032191745.1 Picea mariana
TACTCCGCAAAGCGTCTTCCCGTGAGGGCTTTCACCATAAGGGGACCACTTTGGAGTTCATCCATATTTACTTCTTATCAACCATGACAAGACAATAATGATTCATCTTTACATCAAACAATCTTGGGTCAATTACCCAAACCTTTGTGCTGCGGGGCTTTCTTCAAGGGTTGACATCAATGACAACCAACCTTAATCAATACTAACCCGGTCCATATTGTCTTCGTGGTCTTTTGTTTGGGACTGGTCTTCCAGTGTGCCTCTTTGTGGTGGATTTTTTTGTGGTTATTTGGACATATATTGTTTCTTTCAAGAATGTTCTTAGCTCTTTTATTTGTATACTTTGGTGTGGCTTATCAGCCAACTCATTGGCCTCTTCCGGCTTTTACTTTCTAACCTATTTTTTTCTCATGTTTGGGTCGTGCTTAAAGCACCTACAAAATGTAATTTGGTTCTCTCTAAATGAATAGAATTACGCTTTTTTCCGAGGAAAAAAAATTAAGAAAAATAAAAGAATTGAAATTAAAAATTAAAAAAACAAATTTCTATAATAATTTTTTTTTTAAGAAAAACTTCAAAAATTAAAAAGGAAAAATAAATAAATAACAACTATATATAAACTAAGCTAAAATGAAAAAAACTAATAAAAAAAGTTAAAAAAAACAAATTTATGACCCAAAAAATTTAGAAAGATTAATATATATATATATATATATATATATATATAGAGAGAGAGAGAGAGAGAGAGAGAGAGAGAGAGAGAGAGTAATATTTTATATAACTATATAATATATGTAGTTATATGTAATATGTGTGTGTGTGTGTGTGTGAATTGGGTGGGGACGATGTCGGGCATCATCCCAGCCCCCTGAGCAGGCCAAGACCAGGTCCCATTGGTGCCATGAGACTTGGTACTGGCCCGCGCGGGGGGCTGGGGCGATGCTCAACATCGCCCTTGCGACACCTCCAAGCTTAGTGGCCCCTTCTTCCCATGAAATGAGGTACATGCCCTTCTTGGGTCAATAAGCTCGAAAACCTAAAAGGTTAGGAGACATGAGGAAGAAGTGATGGAAGGTGGCAAGTATGAATGGGAATTGTACGATGACCCTTCAAAGAGACCCCTAGTAGCAACCTTTTCCCTAAGGGTGGCCACTTACTAGAAAATCATGACACTCACCAAGGTGGAATGGGGAAAAAAGCATAATTTCCAAGCAAATGTTTTCAAAATCAAGAAATGACTCTTTGCAACATGTTCAAATGCTTGAATTATTAGAATGACACTTACCACAATGCCAGACTTGTTACCTCATGGAGCTAGATCTGTTGTCCTCTGGTACCCAAGCTAGGTGTGGTGGATGTGGCTGCCATCGATCAAATGGTGATGTGCGGTAAATGAAGGGATTTGCGTGTTGGGATGCGTCTCGGTACTCCATATCTGCAATCTAAGGGCCTCAAGACACCATTTCCTTAGTTATCCCTAGGAATGGGGGATAACAGGTTCAACCCAACCTCTAGTGAGCCCAATATCCCAAGTTGGAATTTTATTATTAAGAGCCAAGCATAACACCAACTTCATCTTTATCGAAGCATGCATGCTCTATAAAACATGTCACCACCACTGCTTTTCTCCGAGAAGACTCCTTTTGCCAACGCTTCATAACCCAATTTAGTCATATAAATACCATATTGTGTGTTCCTCGCCCAACATATGGAGTCTTCTTCCTCTTCCTGGAGTAAGATAAAATTTGATCTGAGATTCCTAACAAAATTGTTCCATTCCTCTTCTTGATCCTCGGCAAGGCCAAACACATCTGTTAATTTCCATTCCCCTCACCGTATAAGATCCAAACTCTGTGATTTTGCACCCCAAAGAGTGAAGATTCCTTGATTATGTAAAACCAACACTAAATCATTGGAAAGTTTGAAAACATTTCCTGCCCCTTCCCACAGGTCCTCCCCTATTTGCACACTCTTACCATTACCGATTTTCCACATCGACCAATCACCTATGAGAGGAAAGGCATCAACCAAAGCTTTCCACACAATTGAACAATTTGACATCCACTTTCTCAACATTTTGAACCATTCTTCTAATGAAATATCGACTAGGTACTTGGATAGAATCACACTACCCCAAAGCATTTGGTTGTGCATTAGTCTCCATAGGCTCTTGGCAACCTATGCTCTACTAAACCAGAAAATGTTCTTAATCCCCTAACCTCTAAACTCTTTTCGCATTGCGATGTATGCATCCACCTGACAAGTGGAATGCCTTCAGCTTCCTTTTTACCAGACCATAGAAATTGTAAACAAGCTTTCTAGATTTTTGTTAAAATCCCTTTTTGTATTTTTGCAATTGAATCCCAAGACATAGGGATGCTACGGAGCACCATGTTAAGAAGCACCAACCGACCAACTCTCAACAACCATCAATGAACCCATAGAGAAATTCTAGTTTCAATTTTCTTGTAAAACCACTTCCAATTTTTAATCGAGTAAGCATTTGGTTTAAGCTCAAAACCAAGATATTTGCAGCCAACATCATATATTTACGTGAAAAAGGAAGAAGAATGCCCAAATGTGCTAGATCGTCCTCCCTTAAAGAGATTACTAGTAAATTTGACTTTGGCATATTAATTTGCATCCATGTGGCTGAACATAATAGATCCAATAAATCTCCAAGAGTTTGGAATTCCTGCATAGATCCTGCACCAAAGAGCATTACATTATCAACAAAAAGAAAATGAGTTAGAATTCCAGACATATATATTTTGACGCCTTTCAAGAGCCTTGTCCTCCCAGCATTAGCTACTAGCTTTCTTAGACCCTCAACAACAATGAGAAATAGGAAGGGAGACAAAGCACATCCTTGATGAAGCCCCCTCGATGAGCCAAACAAATGATACAAAGAACTATTTATAAGAACAACAAAGGAGGCTCATTCAATACAACCCATTATCCAATTTACAATACCCAGACTCATCTCCATTTGAATCAACGCAAGACTTATAAAAACCCAACTGACTTTATCTTAGGCTTTTAAGAGATCTAATTTCAAAATAATAGAAGAAATCTTTTTAGACTTCATGGAGTGCATTGCTTCTTGGGCCAACGCCATTGCATCATGAATTTGTCTCGTATGAAGGAACTTGAATTGCTCTTCCGATATGATTTCATTAAGGATAGGTTTGAGCCTATTCACTATAATCTTGGAAATGAGCTTATAGATAAGATTGCAACAAGATATAGGTCTGAAATCATCGAAGGATACAACATCTTTTTTCTTTGGAATTAAAGCTAGAAATGTCTTATTGAAAGAGTCTAGGACTTTGCCCGGTGTCTGATATTCTTGCACTACCTTGAGTAAATCAGATTTGAGTAATTCATAAAAACCAAGAAAAAAATCCACGATGAGCCCATCAAGACCGAGACTCCTACTCTTTTGAAAATACGAGAGAGGTGAAAGAACTTCCCCTTATGAGATTTATGTGCTCAAGGAATCATTCATTTCCTCCGAAATAGCTATGGGAAAGAGGTTGATGACCTTTGGGATATTACCAATTGGACAACCTACAGGTTCCTTAAAGAGGTTGGAGAAGCATGATTTACCAATCTGAGCTATTTCCCCAAAGAAAGAAACCTTACTGCCTTTAGGATCGTTAATTTCCCATATAGAATTCATAATTTACTGTGGTTCACATACCTATGAAAACTTAACTTTGTTGTCACCCTCTTTGAGCCAAATTGCTCTGCTTTTGAGATACCACTTGGATTCCTCAAGGGTGAATAAGTCTTGATTTTTTTTCAACAAAACATCCAATTCGATTTCCTCCTCTTCAGTGAGAGAATCGACCGAACTTTCAACCAACAATACTTTGATCTTAGATTTGACCTCTCGTAGGAGGGAATGGGATTTCAAGTTGAATGCTTGAGACCAACTTTTAGTGAGTTTCTTAAATTTAGAAAGGTTTTCAGCGAATCAATGCATAAAAGATTTCTCTAGATTTTCTTCAAGATGGGACCGACATGATTCAATAAGACTTCTATAATCTTCTTTCTGAAGCCATATCTAATTGAATTTCATCAGGGAGGGAGGCTTAGAGCCTCTATTGTCTATCTTCAGAAGTATAGGCATGTGATCAAACATTTCACCCACAACTACCTTTGACTTAAAAATCCAAGGGTTCACCAATATATCCTCGGAGACAAGGAAGTTGTCCAACCTTTTTGCGACCATACATTCCCCTTTTCTTCCATTCCTCAAGGTTTGGGAGGATCTAGATCAACTAAGTGGATCACTTCAATCCAACTAGAGAAAAAACATTTCAATGGGTCCTTCTGAATAGTAGCTCAAGTGTCCTAACCACTCATGTCGAATTCTACTCACATAATCATTATGAGCGATAAAATAGAAGGAAGTGATGATGACTCAAAGTTGTCAAATTTGTAATATCATTGACAGTTCCTACAACTACAACCTACTGAGGATCCTTTAGCTCTTTAATGACAACTAGGTGAGGTGAAAACTCCATCATTTGCCTTTACTTGAATGAATGATTTTATAGATAGAAAGAAGGTTGCAAGAAATATTAAAAATACATAGTACATCATGCAAATAACCATCATCTAACTAAACTATTATTGAACGTACAACTCCTAAACACCTATTAACACCAACAAAAATATGTTTGGTGTTACATTGATTAAGAGCCAAAAAGATGTTTTATCCTTACCATATGATAAGATGCTCTTGAATTTGAAGTCCATTGAACGTACAACTCCTAAACACCTATTAACACCAACAAAAATATGTTTGGTGTTACATTGATTAAGAGCCAAAAAGATGTTTTATCCTTACCATATGATAAGATTCTCTTGAATTTGAAGTCCACTCGTTCAAAAACTAAATTGTTGCATCAAAAGAGAGAGAAGAGGCAGAAAGAGCGCGTCCTTTAGAAGAAGGTTTAAAAGAAGAAGAGTCGGAAGGAGAAAGATCTGTATGAATGATATTCTTGTTCATAATTGCTTCTAACTCTTCCATGTTCTTTAAACAATGCATCTCCAAATGATCATCTCACCCATAAAACTTAAAGTGTTTCACAAACTTCTTGCCTTTACACTTAACTCTATGATTGATATTTGGGGCAAGAGAAGGTTGAGTGGGTCTGGGACCCTTATTTCTTTAGTTTTTGTGAGGTTGTTTCTTATTGGATCGATTGGGGCCTTGTTTCTGTTGTGCTGCCAAAGTTTTTATATTTGGTACCTGCAAAATTAATCACTCCAAGGTGTAAAATCTTATCCTACTCTTGAGTTAGGGAGTCATAGAATGCTTCAAAACATGGCATCTTGTAAGTAGTGCCTTGACCAATGAAAGTGTCCCTATTAGAGTGAAAAGCAAACACAAAAATAAATAGACCTCCAAGTTTAGCAAGTATAACAAAAATCATTTGGTTGTCATCTTTCTTAATCCCTTAATCTTGAAGTAAAGGTTGCAAATTTTTAAACTTCAAAACATAATCTTCAATGCATATAAATTCATTAGGATACAAAGTAATGAGTTGATGTACTTGAATTTGTTTGTGTTTACCAAACAATTGCTCAAGCTTCGTCTAGGCTCCATATGGAGTATCAACCCTTTGTAGATAAAACTTCAAATCTTCAAAGATTGACATCCCTATGAATCTGTGGGCTTCAACATTTTTTATGATTTTATTTGGCTTTCTTCAATGCATTTAAGGGGGGAAATTTTGTTCCCAAGATGATGATATAAAGTCCCTTCTCAATAAATCTTCCATAGAAGATTTTCAAAAGAAATAATTAGTACTAATACATTGGATCCCATATGGACTACCATATTATAATTAGTAAGAAAAATGACACTAAAGATAAAATTGGCTAAACATATGATCCGGATTATTTTCGGCACGAAATGAGAGCGGAGATATAATAAAGAAATGCAGAGAGATATCACAGATATTCAATAATATAACATAAATGTATCAGAGATGCAACCATAAACACAGATATACAGTAATACACGATTTCTATTAATGAAATAAATGTACAGAGACTGTAAAAATACAGAGTGAAAGACTCGTTAGAATGGTGGCAGTTTATCTCTGAGAAGAGATGTGACGACTACTCACATTCGTAAGAAAATCATTACAATGAGGCTCTGAAGGCCTTTTTACAATAAACAGGAATTCCAAAGCCCCTAGACATCCAAAAACCTAACCCTAGAAGATGAAGCGCCAAAAGTCATGTGGGCCCCGTTTGGGTAAGTTAGTACATCAACTTCCCGGGGTTGTAACTTTTGCATACAATCTTCGTTCTAGGCGTATGATAGCCCGTTGGAAAGGTATCGTCAACGAGATTCATTTTTTGGGCTCAATCATGCTTGTGGCTATCATTGAGAAGATCGATCTCGAAAAACCTTCATTTAGGCCCTCAAATTGGCTCCGGAAGTTAAAAACTGTTAAAAATAGTAAATTGCCAAAATTGCCAGAACACTGTTTTGAGCCAGTTGGAAAAGGTGGGTGGCCACCGATATCCACCTAGATCAATCCTCCCTCCTTAGGAAGAAATGGTCTCCATTGCGTTGAGTGCCCAGGGGAGAGGAAAAATCATTTACTGAATCTGAATCTTGGTGAGCTGCTTGCCTTGTTGGAGACGTCGCGTTGCTCGGTTTGTGGAAGGCTATCAAGAGCATGTGGCTGGAAGGGTTGGACCTTTTTAACTAGTCTGGATACATGAGATTATTTTGTGCAGAAGGAGTCTTTACACTTTGCTACAATCTTGTTGACCTACTTCTGTTGGATAGAAGGTGCTTGGGTTGAGGCTGTAGTGGTTGCAGTATCCTTTTGTTCACCTTTTGAACAGATTGTGAAGAACTTGAATTTCATAGTATGAGATACTACCTTGCGGCACTTTTTAGGTGGAACAATAGTTGGAACTACCTCTGGTATTCTATAGAGATGACCCCCCAGAGAAACAATGACACTCTAGGGTTGAGACTCATAAACAGCATGGCGCTTCCACATATATGGTTGGCCCAAGAGAACATCACAGACATCCAGTGGGGCAACATCACATAATACATCATCCTTGAAGGGTTGGATGCCGTATGACAATCGACACTACTGGCTGACACAGAGATATCATCCTTGGCGAAGCCACCCGATGTTGTATGGATGTGGGTGTGGTGTTATCGACAATCCCAACTGTTTGACGACCTCTACTGAGATGAGGTTCTTCTGGCTTCCGCTATCAACAATAAAATGCAGTGGGGTCCCCTTCACCCACATATATGAATGAAAAAGGTGCTCCCCCTCTTCAAGATCTATTGGTTCTTCTGGTTGAATTGTTGTGGTCGCGACAATAGCAGTGGGGTCTGCGTCGATGATTTGTCTTTTACCAGTATTTTTCAGAATTAGATTTTGAATCAGGGTTTGGCTCCTTGTCTTTGATCTCGGCCACCAATGACTGTTTTGAGCGACATTCATCAGTGTTGTGCCAGGGGATTTTGTAGAAATCGCACCATTTTCCAGTGTCCTTCTTTGTCTTTCTGTGACCCTTCTTTTCCTGTGGCTTGGACTAGTTTTCAAGAGACTGTTTGTTAGGGTCGTCTTTGTCATACTTTGGTTGTTGCGGATTTGCAGACCCAAACTCCTGTTTGTTCTAGTGCTTAAACTTCTGCTCAATTTTAACATCATATCGATAAGCAACACTGAGTGATGAGATGTCCAGAAAATCCATTTAAGTTTAGATGTATCTATGTAGAGCCCCACGGTATTTCAGAACCAAATGTCATTCAGAGTCTTTGATACCTAGCTTGGTGCACAAGGTATGGAAGGCATTGGTGAACTCCGGAACTACTTGGCCCCTCTTTTGCCGCAGTGTGGTCCATCTCATGTATTGGTCCTCATAGTTTCCAATAGGGTAATATTGTTCCTTTACCGCATCCACAAAAAAATCTCAAGTGGGATCGGCCCCATATATTCCAAACTCCTATGTGGAACTTTGCTCCCAATAATTTTCCCACCAATGTTTGACATGGGGGAGATCTTTAAGGAGTGTGAAGGTGATCTTTTCTCTGTAAAAAAAATGGTGAACAGAGAAATAACCGTCTAGCAGATTTAACCATTTGTTTAGGGCATCTGCATCTATCTGACCTTCAAATATGAGAATATCAAAATTAACCTGTATCTTGAAAGGAGAGGTGCTTCAAAAGTGGTTGTTTAATGAAGATGTGCATGTTGCTATCAGCAGACTTTGAAGGATGTGGGAAAAATTCTCCATCATTTCGTCCCTCTGTCGCATGAAAGCTTTCTCAAGCATCAGATTTATAGGATTGTCTGCTTCGTCATTTTTCTTTTCTTCTGCCATGGAGGGTTTCTTGGGCGTGCGAGAGAAATTGTCTTCAAGAGACAAGCTCGAGACCCAACTTGCTATACTCGGACCTCGTCGGGGACATGCACTGGAAAAAAACGATCAAGAGTAGCTTGCTCTGATATCACTGATCCGGATTATTTTCGGCACGAAATGAGAGCGGAGATATAATAAAGAAAGGCAGAGAGATATCACAGATATTAAATAATATAACAGAAATGTATCAAAGATGCAACCATAAACACAGATATACAATAATACACGATTTCTATTAATGAAATAAATGTACAGAGACTGTAAAAATACAAAGTGAAAGACTTGCTAGAATGGTGGCAACTTATCTCTGAGAAGAGATGTGACGGCTACTCGCATTCGCAAGAAGATCATTACAATGAGACTTTGAAGGCCTTTTTACAATAAACGGGAATTCCAAAAACCCTAGATATCCAAAAACCTAACCCTAGGAGATGAAGCGCCAAAAGTCATGTGGGCCCCATTTGGGTAAGTTAGTACATCAACTTCCCGAGGTCGTAACTTTTGCATACGATCTCCATTGTAGGCATATGATAGCCCGTTGGAAAGGTATCGTCAAAGAGATTCATTTTGGGGGCTCAATATGCTTTTAGTTATCATTGAGAAGCTCAATCCCGAAAAACCTTCATTTAGGCCCTCAAAATGGCTCTGGAAGTTAAAAACTGCTAAAAATAGTAAATTGCTAAAATTGCTAGAAAATTGTTTTGAGCCAGTTGGAAAAGGTGGGTGGCTACCGATATCCACCTGGATCAACATATAGAAAATTATTGAAAAATAATGTACTTTCAAAAAAATTGATACTGAAAAAGGTGCCTAGATTTTCAAGATATGCCTTCTATAAGTTGCAAAAGTGGGTATTAGAGGGATGTTCTTGAGAAAAAATAGAGACAACAAGAATAAAATAATAAAATTTCTAGAAACTAACCACTCCAATACATAGAGCACAAAAAATTACACCCCCCCACTCGAACAAAAAAATTGCACCTAAATCAGATTAGAATGACAAAGTTACACCCTTTCAAAAATAAATATCAAAATCCAAAGTGCTAATGGAGGAGGGTCCTTGAAAAGGACACGTGTTAGGAGAAGAAGATGCCACATGGGAAGCTAAAAGGGTTGTTAATGAGACAATAAGATGACAAAGAATTTCTCTAGCTAACATGTGTCGAAAAACTTGATCCGTATTGGATCATTATATTATTTGTCATCTATCTCAATGCTTTTAGAGTGGAAAAAATTGGACGAATAAGTTGGCAGGGTCATTTTAGTGGCATGTCCCAATTTGGAAAATTGGGGTCCAGAACCTTCTAGAGCCATTTTGAGACATTAAATGACATTTTTTTTAGAGTTTTTGTGTCTAGAACTTCTGCACACCCCCTTGACAATGTTCTACACTCCAAGACGTTTCCAACGATGCAAACCGTGCGTCAATCAAAGTTTGTATGCAAAAGTTATTATTCCCACAAGTTGACCTATCATGTTGACCACCATGGTACGACATGATGCCACGTCAACCCCCATTACTCATGGATATGGGGCTAACCACGTGAGTAATTTCAAGAAGATTCCAGAAGATCCAAAGCCCTATCACAATTGAGGGTTGAGGAAATAAAAAACCTACCTCTAGATGGCTATCGGGTATGTTAAATATTGGGCCACTAGGAGGAGAAGTGGTTGCATTCTATGTTATTAGAGTAGATCAACTGAGAGTTAACATTAGAGAGCATAACATAGAGGGTTAATGTTTTGTAGCAACCTAACATGCCACATGTCTTAAGTAACTCCATAGAGAGTGCCTTCTCCTTTGTACTTGCATTATTTCCATAACAGAGAAAAGAGAGCAGAGCAACCTCACCTTCTAGTCAAGGGTTTTCTCTCATAAGGATTTCTTAGAGAAAATCTTTGTGTTATCATGTGGATGATGTGTGATTGTATTTTATTGTTCTCTACTTTCCACACTTTATCTATTTCATGCATAAGCATAAAATTAGTAGCTAAATATCCTAGAATCTAAAGGAATTTAACCTTCATAGTGTAGATTTCAGTTTTATTTATCAGATTTATTGTGATGAACTATTCTAGTGGAATATCCACGACAGTTTACAAATCATATTGGTATCATAGCAAATGTTTCTTTTGGGTGTTTTTGGGAAGTTGCAAGATCCACGAATCAACTTAAAGAGAAGTCACAGAAACCCTAGCCATGTTAGACGAGTATGTTCATAATAACCCTTGAGATTCAACATAAGAGAAATTTGAGAAGTTGGAAGCGCAAGTCACCGACATCATTCATAATATGAACCTCCTCATGGTGGCTCTAGCAAGGAAGCTCGAACCATTCAAAGATGTTGAAGGCTCTAACTCAAAGATCAGATCAGAGGGGAAATCAAGAGATCAGGAAGACTCGAGAAAGGAGTCATAGAAAGAATATGAGAAAGAGTAGCTGAGTTTAAGTGTCATGAACCCTTCACAGTCCATATTCAATATGGAGGCGAAAGTGGACATAAAGCCATACCAAGGTGAGATCGATGCATTAAAAGTTAATAATTGGTTGTAACAACTAGAAGTTTACTTTAGCGTTCACCATATAGATGAAGAGCAAAAGATTTCATTTGCTAGATTGAAGTTAGAGGCCCATGCTTTAACCTAGTGGGAAAGCCATATGGAAACACTTAGGTTGGAGGGTGATCTGCTAGTAACTAGTTGGGAGGACTTCAAAACCCTCATCAAGTCCCAGTTCTACCCTATCGAGTATGTAGAGGACCAATGGATCCAATGGCACTACTTTAGGCAGAGGCAAGGGCAGAGTGTACACAAGTATACCACTGAGTTCAGAAAGATGGCCATCATGTTGGGTATCTCTCCCAAGAACCCAATTGTACTCCTCAAGTATCTTGGGTGTTTACAAAGTCATCTACGAAAGAAGGTTATGCTCTTCAAGCCAAGGACAATAGATGAGGCATGTGTATAGGCATAATACCTAGAAAACATAGGCCAAAAGAAGGGGAAGGCAAGTGGTTCGAAGTAGAAAGAGAACCTATAAGCTTCCAAGGAGGGGAAGAGGAAGTGGAAAGGGGGGAAAGATAAGAAGACGACAACCATTACACATCAATGCAAATATCCGAGCAACCGTTGGAATCATAGCAACATTGATGGCCAAACTGAGGAAAAATGATGGAAAATACATCCAGGGTTGAACCCCAAGAACCGGAAGAAGGACGGAAAGAAAAAAATATCCTTTTAGCCAAAAATTGAAGCAAGCAGGTTGAAAGTAGCTTGGATGTGTATGAAAAGATTTTCTGCACATCTATGCCAAAGGAGGTGAATCTGAGTAGTCTTCATTACCAGGAAGAGAAAAAGATGACCAAGCTTTTCCACATCAAGGTTCAGGTCAAGAAGACCAAGATAGATGCTATGTTCAACTCTGATTCACAAGCTAATATCATATCAATGGATCTAGTTGGTAAGCTTGGATTGGAGGTTCATGATCATCCTAGCCCTTATCCATTGGGTTGGGTAAACGAGGATGTAAATATAAAGGTAACGAAATAGTGTAAGATTAAATTTGCTATAAGTGTTAATTTTATTGATGAAGTGGAATTGGACGGAGTACCCCTTGATGTATGTGGAGTAGTGTTTGGAAGCCCCTACTTGTATATGAGGGATGCAATGTTCAAGCGGAGATCCAACCAGTACCGAATGATCAAGGATGGGAAGTCCTACATCATTAAAAGACTTAAAGGCAAGTCAAAGATCTCATTGGTAAGTGCCAACCAAGCTAAGAAGTTGATTATTTCTAGTAAGAAATATGTTTTTCTTTTCTTAAGAGAAAATCAATCTGATGATGAGTCAATGAGAGTGAAGGCATCCCTAGAGGGGTGTACTAAATAACATAAACATCAATTGGAGGAGTTGCTACATGAATACAAAGGAGTGTTCGAGGAACCTAAAGGGATGCCACCCAAGAGGGATGTGGAGCATGAAATACAGTTATTTCCAAACTCCCCATTGTCGAATATTGGGTTGTATAGACAATCTGTTCTAGAAGTGAATGAAGTTAAGAAGAAGTTGTAGGAATTGTTGGAGCATGGTGTGATTCGACCAAGTACCTCACCTTGTGGTTCACCCATCATAATTGTACCCAAGAAGGATGGGACTTGGAGAATGTGTATCGATTACATGGAATTGAACAATATTACACTAAAGAATCGGTACGATCCGCCAAGGATCAATGATCTGTTGGACTAGCAACAACATGCCAAGTACTTCACTAAGATGGATTTGAAATCATGATATCACCAGGTACGAGTCAATGAAGAAGATACATGGAAGACTACCTTCAAGACAATGCAAGGTTTGTATGAGTGGTTGGTTATGCCATTCAGTTTATGCAACGCACTAGCTACATTTATGAGACTAATGAATGATGTTTTACGCCCTTATCCAAATTCATTTGTTATTATTTATTTGGATGATATATTGGTTTATAGCGCTACCTAGGAGGAGCACATCTCACATCTTTTGTAGGTGTTAGAGACTCTGAAGAAGCACCAATTATTGGCCAATCTCAAGAAATGCAAATTTGCTCAGTAGTCTTTGGTGTATTTGGGGTATGTGATTAGTGGAGGGGAGCTCGAGATAGATCTCACAAAGACAGAGGCCATCATGAAATGGCCAGTTCGTACAAATGTCGTTGAAGTTAGGAGTTTTATTGAGGCAAGATAATACTTGCAAAAGTTCATAGCTTCATTTTCAGTTGTAGTTGCACCACTCCACACCATAACAACTAGTGATAAGAGTTTATAGTGGGGGAAGACTAAGAAGAAGCCCTTTGATGAGTTGAAAAGAAAGATCAGTCAAGCACCAATGATTGCACTACCAAACTTGCAGAAGCTCTTCGAAGTGGAGAGAGATGCAAGTGGGTATGCCATGGGAGCAATATTGATGCAGGGAGGAAGGCCCATTTGTTATCATTCTGAAGTATTTCATGGGGAGGTTCTCAACTAACCTACCTACGACAAGGAGCTCTATGCCTTGGTACAAGTTTTCAAAAAGTGGAAGCGCTATCTGATGGGAAAGGAGACCATCATCCACACATATCACCAACCACTACAGTATTTGCGGGCCTAGAGTAAGCTATAACAAACCGAGCATTACAAGTGGATGGGGTTTTTACAACAATTTCATTTGGTCATAAAGTATAAGAAGGGTAGCACAAATAAGTTGGCAGACATGCTTTCATGGCCACCCACATCCAAGATTACAACTTTGGGAACTCTGATGCACATGGGGCCTTTTACCCATGATGCATACAAAGAGGCATACATAGAATATGAGGACTTCAAGGAGGTGTTCAACAACTATAGGGTCAAATTCATATAGAAGAAGGTGATAGAAAGGTTGATTGTCATTTCCATAATGGTTTACTCTACAAGGTCGACAAGCTATGTGTTCTTAAATGTGAACGATTGCAACTTATCAGAGAGGCTCATGCCTCCAAGGTTGCAGGACATTTTGGCGTTGGGAAGACAATTGCCAACTTACAGAGGTATGTGTATTGTCCCAGAATGAAAGAAGATGTAGCACAATACATTAGAGGATGTATACTTTGTTGTACCGACAAGCCCAGTAACATGAAGCAATGTTTATACCATCCCTTACATGTACCCACTCGACCTTGGGAAAGCATTTCCATGGATTTTGTGGGGGGTTTACCAACCATGTGGAAGGGACATGACTATTTATTTGTGGTAGTTGATAGGTTCAACAAAATGTGCATTCTCATGCCTTGTAAAAATACCATCAATGAACAAGAAGTAGCAAACAAGTTCTTTGAACAAGTTTGGGTGCACTTTGGGACACCAAGGAGCATCATCTAAGATAGAGATACTAGATTTCTAAGTGCATTTTGGACTACATTGTGGGAGAAAGTGGACACTGAGTTGAAGAGGTCTACAACAATCCATCCACAAACATATGGGCAGATGGAAGTAGTCAACAAGACTTTGGTGCAACTTTTGAGAGGTTATAATCAAAAGCATCCAAATACCTGGGATGAAAATATGATCTATATACAACACTCTTATAACAGAGAAATCCACACTTCTACTGGTAAGTCACCTTTTGAAACTTGCTTTAGATATTTTCCACCTTCACCCTTAGATGTTATATATGGACAACTAGGAGGAGTGAGCGAGGACCTCATAGGAGATGTATTAAAAATAGAAAAAAATTGTTGAGAAGATCAAGCAAATCCATTTGCAAGTACAAGAGACACTGAAGAAGTCACATGAAAAGTACAAGGCTAAACATAACCAACACAAAACACAGAGAACATTTAGAGTGGTAGGCAGAGTATGGTTACAATTGAATAAGGAAAGGCCACAATGTCCCGGTAAGAAGGTCAAGGCTTTGCGATATGGTCCTTTTGATGTATTGGAAAAGGTGGGAGATAATGCCTACAGAATCAGTCTACCCCCATACATGCAAATTTACTCTATAGTGAATGTGGAGAATCTCAA
>JASDQU010014888.1:195794-214689 GCA_032191745.1 Picea mariana
TGTATGTATGTATGTATGTATGTATGTATGTATGTATGTATGTATGTATGTATGTATGTATGTATGTATGTATGTATGTATGTATGTGTGTGAATTGGGTGGGGGCGATGTCGGGCATCACCCCAGCCCCCTGCGCAGGCCAGGACTAGGTCCCATTGGTGCCATGAGACTTGGTACTGGCCCGCGCGGGGGGTTGGGGCGATGCTCGACATCGCCCTTGCGACACCTCCAAGCCTAGTGGCCCCTTCTTCCCATGAAATGAGGTACATGCCCTTCTTGGGTCAATAAGCTCGAAAACCTAAAAGGTTAAGAGACATGGGGAAGAAGTGATGGAAGGTGGCAAGTATGAATGGGAATTGTACGATGACCCTTCAAAGAGACCCCTAGTAGCAACCTTTTCCCTAAGGGTGGCCACTTACTAGAAAACCATGACACTCACCAAGGTGGAATAGGGGAAAAAGCATAATTTCCAAGCAAATGTTTTCAAAATCAAGAAAGGATTCTTTGCAACATGTTCAAATGATTGAATTATTAGAATGACACTTACCACAATGCCAGACTTGTTACCTCATGGAGCTAGATTTGTTGTCCTCTGGGACCCAAGCTAGGTGTGGTGGATGTGGCTGCCATCGATCAAATAGTGATGTGCAGTGAATGAAGGGATTTGCGTGTTGGGATGCGTCTCGATAATCCATATCTGCAATCTAAGGGCCTCAAGACACCATTTCCTTAGTTATCCCTAGGAATGGGAGATAATAGGTCCAACCCAACCTCTAGTGAGCCCAATATCCCAAGTTGGAATTTTATTATTAAAAGCCAAGCATAACACCAACTTCATCTTTATCGAAGAATGCATGCTCTATAAAACATGTCACCACCACTGCTTTTCTCTGAGAAGTCTCCTTTTTCCAACACTTCATAACCCAATTTAGTCATATAAATACCATATTGTGTGTTCCTCGCCCAACATATGGAGTCTTCTTCCTCTTCTTGGAGTAAGATAAAATTTGATATGAGATTCCTAACAAAATTGTTCCATTCCTCTTCTTGATCCTCGGCAAGGCCAAACACATCTACTAATTTCCATTCCCCTCACCGTATAAGATCCAAACTCAGTGCTTTTGCATCCCAAAGAGTGAAGATTCCTTGATTATGTAAAACCAACACTAAATCATTGGAAAGTTTGAAAACATTTCATGCCCCTTCCCACGGGTCCTCCCCTATTTGCACACTCTTACCATTACCAATTTTCCACACCGACCAATCACCTATGAGAGGAAAGGCATCAACCAAAGCTTTCCACACAATTGAACAATTTGACATCCACTTCCTCAACATTCTGAACCATTCTTCTAATGAAATATCGACTAGGTACTTGGATAGCATCACCCTACCCCAAAGCATTTGGTTATGCATTAGTCTCCATAGGCTCTTGGCAACCTATGCTCTACTAAACCATAAAATGTTCTTAATCCCCTAACCTCTAAACTCTTTTCGCATTGCATCATTCATTTCCTCCAAAATAGCTATGGTAAAGAGGTTGATGACCTTTGGGATATTACCAATTGAACAACCTATAGGTTCCTTAAAGAGGCTGGAGAAGCATGATTTACCAATTTGAGATATTTTCCCAAAGGAAGAAACCTTATTGCCTTTAGGATCGTTAATTTCCCATATAGAATTCATAATCTTACGGTGGTTCACATACCTATGAAAACTTAACTTTGTTGTCACCCTCTTTGAGCCAAATTGCTCTGCTTTTGAGGTACCACTTGGATTCCTCAAGGGTGAATAAGTCTTGTTTTTTTTTCAACAAAACATCCAATTCGATTTCCTCCTCTTCAATGAGAGAACCGACTGACCTTTCAACCAACAATACTTTGATCTTAGATTTGACCTCTCGTAGGAGGGAATGGGATTTCAAGTTGAATGCCCGAGACCAACTTTTAGTGAGTTTCTTAAATTTAGAAAGGTTCTCAGCGAATCAATGCATAAAAGATTTCTCTAGATCTTCTTCAAGATGGGACCGACATGATTCAATAAGACTTCTATAATCTTCTTTTTGAAGCCATATCTAATTGAATTTCATCGGGGAGGGAGGCTTGGAGCCTCTATTGTCTATCTTCAGAAGTATAGGCATGTGATCAAACATTCCACCCACAACTACCTTTGACTTAAAAATCCAAGGGTTCACCAATATATCCTCGGAGATAAGGAAGTTGTCCAACCTTTTTGCGACCATACATTCCCCTTTTCTTCCATTCCTCGAGGTTTGGGAGGATCCAGATCAATTAAGTGGATCACTTCAATCTAGCTAGAGAAAAAACATTTCAATGGGTCCTTCCGAATAGTAGCTCAAGTGTCCTAACCACTCATGTTGAATTCTACTCACATAATCATTATGAGCGATAAAATAGAAGGAAGTGACGATGACTCAAAGTTGTCAAATTTGTAATATCATTGACAGTTCCTACAACTACAACCTACTGAGGATCCTTTAGCTCTTTAATGACAACTAGGTGAGGTGAAAACTCCATCATTTGCCTTTACTTGAGTGAATGATTTTATAGATAGAAAGAAGGTTGCAAGAAATATTAAAAATACATAGTACATGAAGCAAATAACCATCATCTAACTAAACTATTATTGAATGTACAACTCCTAAACACCTATTAACACCAACAAAAATATGTTTGGTGTTACATTGATTAAGAGCCAAAAAGATGTTTTATCCTTACCACATGATAAGATGCTCTTGAATTTGAAGTCCACTCGTTCAAAAACTAAATTGTTGCATCAAAAGAGAGAGAAGAGGCAGAAAGAGTGTGTCCTTTAGAAGAAGGTTTAAAAGAAGAAGAGTCGGAAGGAGAAAGATCCATATGAATGATATTCTTCTTCATAACTACTTCTAACTCTTTCCAAATGATCATCTCACCCATAAAACTTAAAGTGTTTCACAAACTTCTTGCCTTTACACTTAACTCTATGATTGATATTTGGGGCAAGAGAAGGTTGAGTGGGTCTGGGACCCTTATTTCTTTAGTTTTTGTGAGGTTGTTTCTTATTGGATGGATTGGGGCCTTGTTTCTGTTGTGCTGCCAAAGTTTTTATTTTTGGTACCTGCAAAATTAATCACTCCAAGGTGTAAAAGCTTATCCTACTCTTGAGTTAGGGAGTCATAGAATGCTTCAAAACATGGCATTTTGTAAGTAGTGCCTTGACCAATGAAAGTGTCCCTATTAGAGTGAAAAGCAAACACAAAAATAAATAGACCTCCAAGTTTAGAAAGTATAACAAAAATCATTTGGTTGTCATCTTTCTTAATCCCTTAATCTTGAAGTAAAGGTTGCAAAGTTTTAAACTTCAAAACATAATCTTCAACGCATATAAATTCATTAGGATACAAAGTAATGAGTTGATGTACTTGAATTTATTTGTGTTTACCAAAAAATTGCTCAAGCTTCATCTAGGCTCCATATGGAGTATCAACCCTTTGTAGATAAAACTTCAAATCTTCAAAGATTGACATCCCTATGAATCTGTGGGCTTCAACATTTTTTATGATTTTATTTGGCTTTCTTCAATGCATTTAAGGGGGCAAATTTTGTTCCCAGGATGATGATATAAAGTCCCTTCTCAATAAATCTTCCATAGAAGATTTTCAAGAGAAATAATTAGTACTAATAAGTTGGATCCCATATGGACTACCATATTATAATTAGTAAGAAAAATGACACTAAAGATAAAAATTGGCTAAACATATGATCCAGATTATTTTCGGCACGAAATGAGAGCGGAGATATAATAAAGAAATGCAGAGAGATATCGCAGATATTCAATAATATAATAGAAATGTATCAGAGATGCAACCATAAACACAGATATACAATAATACACGATTTCTATTAATGAAATAAATGTACAGAGACTGTAAAAATACAGAGTGAAAGACTCGCTAGAATGGTGGTAGTTTATCTCTGAGAAGAGATGTGACGGCTACTCGCATTCGCAAGAAAATCATTACAATGAGGCTCTGAAGGCCTTTTTACAATAAACAGGAATGCCAAAAACCCTAGACATCCAAAAACCTAACCCTAGGAGATGAAGCGCCAAAAGTCATGTGGGCCCCGTTTGGGTAAGTTAGTACATCAACTTCCCGGGGTCGTAACTTTTGCATACGATCTTCGTTCTAGGCATATGATAGCCCGTTGGAAAGGTATCGTCAAGGAGATTCATTTTGGGGGCTCAATAATGTTTGTGGATACTACTGAGAAGCTCGATCCTGAAAAACCTTCATTTAGGCCCTCAAACTAGCTCCGGAAGTTAAAAACTGTTAAAAATAGTAAATTGTCAAAATTGTCAGAAAATTGTTTTGAGCCAGTTGGAAAAGGTGGGTGGCCACCGATATCCACCTAGATCAATCCTCCCTCATTAGGAAGCAATGGTCTCCATTGCGTTGAGTGCTCGGGGGAGAGGAAAAAGTGTTTACTGAATATGAATCTTGGTGAGATGCTTGCCTTGTTGGAGACGTCGCATTGCTCGGTTTGTGGAAGGCTATCACGAGCATGTGGCTGGAAGGATTGGACCTTTTTAACTAGTCTGGATACATGAGATTATTTTTTGCAGAAGGAATCTTTACACTTTGCTACAATCTTGTCGACCTACTTCTGTTGGATAGAAGGTGCTTGGGCTGAGGCTGTAGTGGTTGCAGTATCCTTTTGTTCACCTTTTGAACAGGTTGTGAAGAAGCTGAATTTCATAGTATGAGATACTACCTTACGGCACTTTTTAGGTGGAACAGTAGTTGGAACTACCTCTGATATTCTATAGAGATGACCCCCTAGAGAAACAATGACACTCTAGGGTCGAGACTCATAAACAACATGGCGCTTCTACATATATGGTTGGCCCAAGAGAACATCACAGACATCCAGTGGGGAAACATCACATAATAAATCATCCTTGAAGGGTTGGATGTCGTATGACAATCGACACTACTGGCTGACATGGAGATATTGTCATTGGCGAAGCCACCCGATGTTGTATGGATGCGGGTGTGGTGTTATCGACAATCCCAACTGTTTGACAACCTCTACTGAGATGAGGTTCTTTTGGTTTCCGCTATCAACAATAAAATGTAGCGGGGTCCCCTTCACCCACATCTATGAATGAAAAAGGTGCTCCCCCTCTTTAGGATCTATTGGTTCTTCTGGTTCAATTGTTGTGGTCGCGACAATAGTAGTGGGGTCTGCGTCGATGATCTGTCTTTTACCAGTATTTTTCAGAATCAGATTCTGAATCAGGGTTCGGCTCCTTGTCTTTGATCTCGGCCACCAATGACTGTTTTGAGTGACATTCATCGGTTTTGTGCCAGGGGATTTTGTAGAAATAGCACCATTTTCTGGTGTCCTTCTTTGTCTTTATGTGACCCTTCTTTTCCTGTGGCTTGGACTGGTTTTCGAGAGACTATTTGTTAGGGTCGTCTTTTTCATACTTTGGTTGTTGCGGATTTGCAAACCCAAACTCTTATTTGTTCCAGTGCTTAAACTTCTGCTCAATTTTGACATCATATCGATAAGCAACACCAAGTGATGAGATGTCCAGAAAATCCATTTAAGTTTGGATGTATCTGCGTAGAGCCCCACGATATTTCAGAACCAAATGTCATTCAGAGTCTTTGATACCTAGGTTGGTGCACAAGGTATGGAAGGCATTAGTGAACTCCGGAACTGCTTGGTCCCTCTCTTGCCATAGTGTGGTCCATCTCATGTATTGGTCCTCATAGTTTCCAATAGGGTAATACTGTTCCTTTACCGCATCCACAAAAAAATCCCAAGTGGGCTCGGCCCCATATATTCCAGACTCCTCTGTGGAACTTTACTCCCAATAATTTTCCCACCAATGTTTGACATGGGGGAGAGCTTTAAGGAGTGCGAAGGTGATCTTTTCCCTGTCAAAAAAATGGTGAACAGAGAAATAACTGTCTAGCAGATTTAACCATTTGTCTAGGGCATCCGCATCTATCTGACCTTCAAATATGGGAATATCAAAATTAACCTATACCTTGAAAGGAGAGGTGATTCCAAAGTGGTTTTTTAATTAAGATGTGCATGTTGCTATCAGTAGACGTTGAAGGATGTGGGAAAAATTCTCCATCATTTCGTCCCTCTGTTGCGTGAGAGCTTTCTCAAGCAACAGATTTATAGGATCGTCTGCTTCGTCGTTTTTCTTTTCTTCTGCCATGGATGGTTTCTTGGGCGTGCGAGAGAAATTGTCTTCAAGAGACAAGCTCGAGACCCAACTTGCTATACTCAGACCTCGTCGGGGACATGCACTGGAAAAAAATGATCAAGAGCAGCCTGCTCTGATATCACTGATCCGGATTATTTTCGGCACGAAATGAGAGCGGAGATATAATAAAGAAATGCAGAGAGATATCACATATATTAAATAATATAACAGAAATGTATCAGAAATGCAACCATAAACACAGATATACAGTAATACACGATTTCTATTAATGAAATAAATGTACAGAGACTGTAAAAATACAAAGTGAAAGACTCGCTAGAATGGTGGCAACTTATCTCTGAGAAGAGATGTGACGGCTACTCGCATTCGCAAGAAGGTCATTTCAATGAGGCTTTGAAGGCCTTTTTACAATAAGCAGGAATTCCAAAAACCCTAGACATCCAAAAACCTAACCCTCGGAGATGAAGCGCCAAAATTCATGTGGGCCCCGTTTGGGTAAGTTACTACATCAACTTCCCGAGGTCGTAACTTTTGCATACGATCTCCATTGTAGGCGTATGATAGCCCGTTGGAAAGGTATCGTCGAAGAGATTCATTTTAGGGGATCAATATGCCTTTAGTTGTCTTTGAGAAGCTCAATCCCGAAAAACCTTCATTTAGGCCCTCAAAATGGCTTTGGAAGTTAAAAATTGCTAAAAATAGTAAATTGCCAAAATTGCTAGAAAATTGTTTTGAGCCAGTTGGAAAAGGTGGGTGGCCACCGATATCCACCTGGATCAACATATAGGAAATTATTGAAAAATAATGTACTTTCAAAAAAATTGATACTGAAAAAGGTGCCTAGATTTTCAAGATATGCCTTCTATAAGTTGCAAAAGTGGGTATTAGAGGGAGGTTCTTAAGAAAAAATAGAGACAACAAGAATAAAATAATAAAATTTCTAGAAACTAACCACTCCAATACATAGAGCACAAAAAATTACACCCCCCCACCTGAACAAAAAAATTGCACCTAAATCAGATTAGAATGACAAAGTTACACCCTTTCAAAAATAAATATTAAAATCCAAAGTGCTAATGGAGGAGGGTCCTTGAAAAGGACACGTGTTAGGAGAAGAAGATGCCACATGGGAAGCTAAAAGGGTTGTTAATGCGACAATAAGATGACAAAGAATTTCTCTAGCTAACATGTGTCGAAAAACTTGATCCATATTGGATCATTATATTATTTGTCATCTATCTCAATGCTTTTAGAGTGGAAAAAATTGGACGAATAAGCTGATAGGGTCATTTTAGTGGCATGTCCCAATTTGGAAAATTGGGGTCCAGAACCTTCTAGAGCCATTTTGAGACATTAAATGACATTTTTTTTAGAGTTTTTGTGTCTAGAACTTCTGCACACCCCCTTGACAATGTTCTACACTCCAAGACGTTTCCAACGATGCAAACCGTGCGTCAATCAAAGTTTGTATGCAAAAGTTATTATTCCCACAAGTTGACCTATCATGTTGACCACCATGGTACGACATGATGCCACGTCAACCCCCATTACTCATGGATATGGGGCTAACCACGTGAGTAATTTCAAGAAGATTCCAGAAGATCCAAAGCCCTATCACAGTTGAGAGTTGAGGAAATCAAAAACCTACCTCTAGATGGCTATCGGGTATGTTAAATATTGGGCCACTAGGAGGAGAAGTGGTTGCATTATATGTTATTAGAGTAGATCAACTGAAAGTTAACATTAGAGAGCATAACATAGAGGGTTAATGTTTTGTAGCAACCTAACATGCCACATGTCTTAAGTAACTCCATAGAGAGTGCCTTCTCCTTTGTACTTGCATTATTTCCATAACAGAGAAAAGAGAGCAGAGCAACCTCACCTTCTAGTCAAGGGTTTTCTCTCGTAAGGATTTCCTAGAGAAAATCTTTGTGTTATCATGTGGATGATGTGTGATTGTATTTTATTGTTCTCTACTTTCCACACTTTATCTATTTCATGCATAAGCATAAAATCAGTAGCTAAATATCCTAGAATCTAAAGGAATTTAACCTTCATAGTGTAGATTTCAGTTTTATTTATCAGATCTATTGTGATGAACTATTCTAGTGGAATATCCACGATAGTTTACAAATCATATTGGTATTATAGCAGATGTTTCTTTTGGGTGTTTTGGGGAAGTTGCAAGATCCACGAATCAACTTAAAGAGAAGTCGCAGAAACCCTAGCCATGTCAGATGGGTATGTTCATAATAACCCTTGAGATTCAGCATAAGAGAAATTTGAGAAGTTGGAAGCGCAAGTCACCGACATCATTCACAATATGAACCTCCTCATGGCAGCTCTAGCAAGGAAGCTCGAACCATTCAAAGATGTTGAAGGCTCTAACTCAAAGATCAGATCAGAGGGGAAATCGAGAGATCAGGAAGACTTGAGAAATGAGTCATAGAAAGAATATGAGAAAGAGTAGCTGAGTTTAAGTGTCATGAACCCTTCACATTCCATATTCAATATGGAGGTGAAAGTGGACATAAAGCCATGCCAAGGTGATATCGATGCATTAAAAGTTAATAATTGGTTGTAACAACTAGAAGTTTACTTTAGCGTTCACCATATAGATGAAGAGCAAAAGATTTCATTTGCTAGATTGAAGTTAGAGGCCCATGCTTTAACCTAGTGGGAAAGCCATATGGAAACACTTAGGTTGGAGGGTGATCTGCCAGTAACTAGTTGGGAGGACTTCAAAACCCTCATCAAGTCCCAGTTCTACCCTATCGAGTATGTAGAGGACCAATGGATCCAATGGCACTACTTCAGGCAGAGGCAAGGGCAGAGTGTACACGAGTATACCACTGAGTTCAGAAAGATGGCCATCATGTTGGGTATCTCTCCCAAGAACCCAATTGTACTCCTCAAGTATCTTGGGTGTTTACAAAGTCATCTACGAAAGAAGGTTATGCTCTTCAAGCCAAGGACAATAGATGAGGCATATGTATAGGCATAATACCTAGAAAACATAGGCCAAAAGAAGGGGAAGCCAAGTGGTTCGAAGTAGAAAGAGCACATGTAAGCTTCCAAGGAGGGGAAGAGGAAGTGGAAAGGTGGGAAAGATAAGAAGATGACAACCATTACACATCAATGAAAATATTCGAGCAACCGTTGCAATCATAGCAACATTGATGGCCAAGCTGAGGAAAAATGATGGAAAATACATCCAGAGCTGAACCGGAAGAAGGACGGAAAGAAAAAAAAATCTTTTAGCCAAAAATTGAAGCAAGCAGGTTGAAAGTAGCTCAGATGTGTATGAAAAGATTTTCTGCACATCTATGCCAAAGGAGGTGAATCTGAGTAGCCTTCATTACCAGGAAGAGAAGGAGATGACCAAGCTTTTTCGCATCAAGGTTGAGGTCAAGAAGACCAAGATAGATGCCCTTATCCATTGGGTTGGGTAAACGAGGATGTAAATATAAAGGTAATGAAATAGTGTAAGATTAAATTTGCTATAAGTGTTGATTTTATTGATGAAGTGGAATTGGACGGAGTACCCCTTGATGTATGTGGAGTAGTGTTTGGAAGCCCCTACTTGTATATGAGGGATGCAATCTTCAAGCGGAGATCCAACCAGTACCGAATGATCAAGGATGGGAAGTCCTACATCATTAAAAGACTTAAAGGCAAGTCAAAGATCTCATTGGTAAGTGCCAACCAAGCTAAGAAGTTGATTATTTCTAGTAAGAAATATTTGCTTTTCTTAAGAGAAAATCAATCTAATGATGAGTCAATGAGAGTGAAGGCATCCCTAGAGGGGTGTACTAAATAACATAAACATCAATTGGAGGAGTTGCGACAGAAATACAAAGGAGTGTTCGAGGAACCTAAAGGGATGCCACCCAAGAGGGATGTGGAGCACGAAATACATTTATTTCCAGAGTCCCCATTGCCGAATATTGGGTTGTATAGACAATCTGTTCTAGAAGTGAATGAAGTTAAGAAGAAGTTGTAGGAGTTGTTGGCACATGGTGTGATTCGACCAAGTACCTCACCTTGTGGTTCACCCATCATAATTGTACCCAAGAAGGATGGGACTTGGAGAATGTGTATCGATTACATGGAATTGAACAATATTACACTAAAGAATCGGTGGATCGATGATTTGTTGGACTAGCAACAACATGCCAAGTACTCCACTAAGATGGATTTGAAATCAGGATATCACCAGGTACGAGTCAATGAAGAAGATACATGGAAGACTACCTTCAAGACAAGGCAAGGTTTGTATGAGTGGTTGGTTATGCCATTCGGTTTATGCAACGCACTAGCTACATTTATGAGACTAATGAATGATGTTTTACGCCCTTATTCAAATTCATTTGTTATTATTTATTTGGATGATATATTGGTTTATAGCGCTACCTAGGAGGAGCACATCTCGCATCTTTTGTAGGTGTTAGAGACTCTGAAGAAGCACCAATTACTGGCCAATCTCAAGAAATGCAAATTTGCTCAGTAGTCTTTGGTGTATTTGGGGTATGTGATTAGTGGAGGGGAGCTCGAGATAGATCTCACAAAGATGGAGGCCATCATGAAATGGCCAATTCGTACAAATGTCCTTGAAGTTAGGAGTTTTATTGAGGCAAGATAATACTTGCAAAAGTTTATAGCTTCATTTTCAATTGTAGTTGCACCACTCCACACCATAACAACTAGTGATAAGAGTTTCTAGTGGGGGAAGACTAAGAAGAAGCCCTTTGATGAGTTGAAAAGAAAGATCAGTCAAGCACCAGTGATCGCACTACCAAACTTGCAGAAGCCCTTCGAAGTGGAGAGAGATGCAAGTGGGTATGCCATGGGAGCAATATTGATGCAGGGAGGAAGGCCCGTTTGCTATCATTCTGAAGTATTTCATGGGGAGGTTCTCAACTAACCTACCTACGACAAGGAGATCTATGCCTTGGTACAAGTTTTCAAAAAATGGAAGCGCTATCTGATGGGAAAGGAGACCATCATCCACACATATCACCAACCACTACAGTATTTGCGGGCCTAGAGTAAGCTATAACAAACCGAGCATTACAAGTGGATGGGGTTTTTACAACAATTTCATTTGGTCATAAAGTATAAGAAGGGTAGCACAAATAAGTTGGCAGACATGCTTTCATGGCCACCCACATCCAAGATTACAACTTTGGGAACTCTGATGCACATGGAGCCTTTTACCCATGATACATACAAAGAGGCATACATAGAATATGAGGACTTCAAGGAGGTGTTCAACAACTATAGGGTCGAATTCATATAGAAGAAGGTGACAAAAAGGTTGATTGTCATTTCCATAATGGTTTACTCTACAAGGTCGACAAGCTATGTGTTCTTAAAGGTGAACGATTGCAACTTATCAGAGAGGCTCACGCCTCCAAGGTTGCATGACATTTTGGCGTTGGGAAGACAATTGCTAACTTACAGAGGTATGTGTATTGTCCCATAATGAAAGAAGATGTAGCACAATACATTAGAGGATGTATACTTTGTTGTACCGACAAGCCCAATAACATGAAGCAAGGTTTATACCATCCCTTACCTGTACCCACTCGACCTTAGGAAAGCATTTCCATGGATTTTGTGGGAGGATTACCAACCATGTGGAAGGGACATGACTATTTATTTGTGGTAGTTGATAGGTTCAACAAAAAGTGCATTCTCATGCCTTGTAAAAATACCATCAATGAACAAGAAGTAGCAAACAAGTTATTTGAACAAGTTTGGGTGCACTTTGGGACACCAAGGAGCATCATCTAAGATAGAGATACCATATTTCTAAGTGCATTTTGGACTACATTGTGGGAGAAAGTGGACACTAAGTTGAAGAGGTCTACAACAATCCATCCACAAACATATGGGCAGATGGAAGTAGTCAACAAGACTTTGGTGCAACTTTTGAGAGGTTATAATCAAAAGCATCCAAATACCTGAGATGAAAATATGATCTATATACAACACTCTTATAACAGAGCAATCCACACTTCTACTGGTAAGTCACCTTTTGAAACTTGCTTTAGATATTTTCCACCTTCACCCTTAGATGTTATATATGGACAACTAGGAGGAGTGAGGGAGGACCTCATAGGAGATGTATTAAAAATAGAAAAAAATTGTTGAGAAGATCAAATAAATCCATTTGCAAGTACAAGAGACACTGAAGAAGTCACATGAAAAGTACAAGGCTAAACATAACCAACACAAAACACAGAGAACATTTAGAGTGGTAGGCAGAGTATGGTTACAATTGAATAAGGAAAGGCTACAATGTCCCGGTAAAAAGATCAAGGCTTTGCGATATGGTCCTTTTGATGTATTGGAAAAGGTGGGAGATAATGCCTACAGAATCAGTCTACCCCCATACATGCACATTTACTCTATAGTGAATGTGGAGAATCTCAAACTCTATGAGCCTTCCATGTTGGATTAGGAGGAGGAACATGTCCTACCTTCCATAAAGGAATTAACACCAGATTCTCAAGCAGAGTTAACATAGGACACCATTTGTGGAAGCAGTCTAAAGCTACAAGACAAGGGCATCATAACCTTTGACAGATTGGGTTGAAAGGACAACTTCCAAGCAAAACAAAGTGGTACTCTAGGGAGAAGGTAGAGGAATAATTTCCTCACCCCATTTAGTAAAGCTTTTAGGGATCAAAAGCCTCCCTAAATGGGGAGGTATGATCCATATTGGATAATTATATTATTTGTCATCTATCTTGATGCTTTCAGAGTGGAAAATAATGGAGGAATCAACTTACAGGGTCATTTTAGTGGCAGGTCCTAGTTTGGAAAATTAGGGTTCAGAACCTTCCAGAGCCATTTTGAGGCATTAAACGACGTTTTTTGGGTTCTAGTGTCCAAAACCTATGTACACCCCCTTGACAATGTTCTACACTTTAAGACCTTTCCAATGGTGCATACCGTGCATCAATCAATGTTCATATGCAAAAATTATGCCTCCCACAAATTGACCTATCATGTTGACCACCATGGTACAAGAGGATGCCACATCACCCCCCATTACTCATGCATATGGGGCTAGCCATGTGAGGATTTTGAAGAAGATTCTAGAAGGTCCAAAACCTATCACAATTGAGGGTTGAGAAAGTAAAAAACCTACCCCTAGATGGCTATTGGGCTATGTTAAATACCGGGCCACTAGGAGGAGAAGGGGTTCCATTCTATGTCATTGTATTTTGCTCCATAACAAAGCATAAAACTGGGAGTGGGAAATTAGAGAGCACAATAGAGGGGGTTAATGTTCTGTAGCAGCCTAACAAGCCACATATCTCAGGTAATTCCATAGAGAGTGCCTTTTCCTTTGTACTTGCATTATTTCCATACCGGAGAAAAGAGAGCAAAGCAACCTCACATCCTAGCTAGGTTTTCTCTCGTAAGGGTTTCCAAGAATAAATATTTGTGTTATCTTGTGGATAGTGTGTGATTGTTTTTACTGTTCTCTACTTTCTTATTTTATCTATTTCATGCATAAGCAAAAAATCAGTAACTAATTATTCTAGAATCTAAAAGAATTTAACCTTCATAGTGTAGATTTTGATTTTATTTACCAGATATGTTGTGACGAATTGTTCAAGTGGAATATCCACGACAATTTATAGATCGCAACTGGACTATTGACATAACAAACTCTGCATGTGATACATGACAAGGTAGGTGACATGTTAGGTGGTGATAGAGCCACATGGCAGTGGGTGTGCTATGAAGTTAACATGGCAAGTCCATGTGGCAAGGGTTCTTATCTTATGTGTGAGGTGACGCCCATGTGGCAAGGGTTCTCATCTTCTGTGTTAGGTGACGTCCATGTCGCAAATGGTCCCCATGGTAGGTGGTCAAGATAATTCCCAAGGGAGGGGGCAAGGGTTTGCCATTTTAATGAGATATGGTAGAGGCCACATAAGGGAAATGGTGATAGGTGATAGGCCCAAGGAAGGAGCCATTACACTAGTGCAATGCCATTAAGGTAGTGCTGCAGTCTTGCATGGAAGGGAAAATGTCTCAAGGGGGGACAAATCCCACAACAAGAGGGCTTGTGGGGAGTGCCCATGACCCAAAAGAAAAAGGGAGCAGTTGAAAGACTTGAAAACCACTAGAAAAGAGACAACAATGGCTCACATAGTGGGGAAGCTCACAACACAAGCATGCAAGTTGAGGCTCGAGGACTCGATGTTCTAGAAGAAATGGTGATCATCGATAGATCTCAACCACGAAAGAGAGCCACGGAAGGCGACTCGGGCCATGAGAAGGAGTTAAAGATCTCCACATAGAGGCCAAATGAGCAAAACAAAACCTCGAAAAGCCACAAAATATCTTCTTGGAAAGGAGGAATAAGCATAATGAGACTTAGTCCATTGATTCACTATTGTTGATTTGATAAGATCACTTGAAGAATAAATCAAAGATCATACACAAATCAATGAAGGGGAGCCATGAAACTTGCCGAAAAAACTAGTAAATCAAGAATATGAGTGAATATATATATTTTTTTAAATAAACAATTTATAAATAAAATACTCTACCCTTTTTCGAATCACGAAAGGGAAAAGAGTAGATCTAAGGCAAATAAAAGCATTTTCAGATGAAATGAAAGGAATTCCTATGTGGAAATGATGTTATGGACACAATAGAACAATTCAATAAGCTCATAATTGTTTGTAAACTGTAGAATCAAAACTTCTCTTAATTCATGCAAGATGACAACAACTCGATCATGCAAATGGTGAACTCAAACTTCAATCTACACAAAAATCCTTCCGTAGTTGTCATAGGCTATCAAGTTTTCGATCATAAAAAAGAGTGAAGTTCATAAACACTTTGAGACCATGTTGGAGAAACATGTATAATCACACAAGGTTGAACACGTTGAAAACATTCACTCATAGAAAAATCAAGAATGATATTGGATTCATGTGGTTAAAAAACCCTCAAAGAGGAAAAAATGGTGCAAGAATCGAGAGAGTAAATACAATTTATTAATGAAAATAATAATTGATAAGAGAACATCTCTTAGATTGATCATTCACAAAGTATCTTCCATACTCTTTAGATACATGACTAACCATGAGTTAAGTGTCATTATATTGGAGCAGACGCTGAACAATTGGAACATATATATATATATATATATATATATGACATGATTACCACTATTACTACGATGATTAAAACACACAAGACTTAAAAGCACATTAATCCAAATTAATTAAACTAACTTTAAATGTTGAAATATCCTAACAATAAAGAATTAATATACACTCTATGTTTACATCTAATAATGCATTGAATTTAAATATTAGAAACATTGAATATGGACACTTTCTCTCTATTAAAATACTTCTCTTTCTAATAAACACTTTATATCCATATCCAATAATGTATTGACTTTATTTAATATATTAAGTACATATACTCATAATGCAATAAATTATTATATACATTGAATCTAGACATTTTTCTATAAAGAATAATTAATTATTAAAATTAAAATATATTATATTAAATATTAAATTTAGATATTAAAAAGTTTTGTAATTTTTTTATAAAAATTAATTAAATTTTAGATATTAAAATTAAAATATATTATATTATATATATTGAATTTAGACATTAAAAATTTTGTAAATCATTTTTTAAAAACAATTAAATTTTAATATTAAAATAAAAATATATAATATTAAATTATCATATATAAATTTAAAATAAGTATATTGAAAAAGTAGATTAGGAAAATGAAATAATAATGAATACTTTATATCTATATGTAATAATGTATTAAATTTTAAATATTAAAATGAAAATATGTAATATTAAATTATCATATATAAATTTAAAAGAAGTACAATGAAAAATGATGGATTAGGAAAATGAAATATACATATTTTATATAAAAGAAATTAAATTTTAAAAATAAAAATAAAATATTAATATTAAATTTAATATTATTATTAACCAAATTTTAATATAAAATATATAAATTAAAAAAATACATACAATAAATAAATAAGATAAGAAGAACAAATAATAATAATAATATAATAAAATAAGAAAATCAATAACACTTACTATATAAAAATATCAAATAAACAAATAATAATATTAAACATTATATTAATAAAAAAATTATTTTATCATATTTTATTAATACAAAATTATAATAAAATATAAAAATTATAATATATTGAAATATATATATATATATATATATATATATATATATTTATTTTTATTTTATATATTAGTTTGTCACACCTACTTTTAACATGATTAGAATTTTTGTCCTCGAAAATTTAGAACCAATAACTTTAACATCACACAGTACGTTCCAAAACTATTAAAATTTATATATTACTATACAATAATATTTTAAATAAAATAAAATAATAATTTTTTTATAATATCAAATCAATTTCAAAATATTATTTATTTTAATATATTTAATTTTTTAATATATATAAATAATAAATATAATATGAAAAAAGAGAATATGTAATCATTTAACTCATATATCATATCATAGTATCATAGAGAAGTGAGATAACGAGTACTCAAATCTCCTCTATTTTGGATTTTCAATGAAACTTTAAATTTAATTTCCAGAAAAACATTTTTATCACAATTTTCAAATTAAAAAAATAAAAAAAATAATACATTTTAAAATTTGTTAATAATGTTAAAATTTTATTTTATTCAGCATGGAGAGAAGGGGTATTCAAACCTCTTTCAGTTTTATGAGTTTTTCCATTTAAATTTAACTAAATTAACAAAACATGTTTGAAAAGCGATAATCAAACCTTGTATGCTTTATAAGTTTTCCCATTTAAATTTAACTTAAAAAAATCATAATTCCATCCTTTTTCTAATTAAGAATAATAAATTAAAAAAATAAAACGTTTAAAATACCCTTTATCCAACGTCAAAGAGGAAGGATTACGGTTGAACTTGTCTATTTATTAGTTTGAACAATGTTATTAAAAGTATTTCAACTCATCTTTTAAGTTTGATGATGGTTAGGTGATTATTTTCATCATATTTAATAGCCAAAATACTCCAACCCGCGATTATCTGTCTAATTCCATCCCTCCCAAGGGCCACCCAACTCCACCAATGGAATAGTCTCGCTGAAGTAAATTAATTAAAATATATCAAAGTTCAAATCTTTTACTTGAACCGGCTGATGTCACAATCGAGCCGCTCACAATGATCCTGCCATTATATATATATTTTTCCAAATAACTGCTGTCAGAGCCACTTCATTATACATATGAACAACACAACATGGCTAAGATAATATGACAAGAGTACCAAGGACTGTGAAGGACCAGCCATGGCACAATCCTCAAATTTCTCCAATATTAATACCCGCTTGCCTTCCCCTTTGTTCTCCTCCGCACGCCGGACATTGCCTTGTCCATTGCCGTTTGTTTCCAGCTTTCTCAATTATCGTGCTTTGCCTCTTACAGTTCCTCAGTCGTTTGCACTGAGGCAGGTTGCCAACAGCAGAAGCTATGGCGCTGTGGGACCAATAAGGGCCACTGCTGGATCCTCTGGATCACAGATTAAAGAATCTATCGAGACCGAAATCAATGAGAATCCCGTTGTTGTGTACTCCAAGACTTGGTGTCCGTAAGTAACCGAACCCATTTGTTATACTTCACATTTGGGCTTTTTTTCTGCATTTTGCTGACCAGAAATTAAGAGCATCTGGAGGTTTTTCATCAGTTGTGTATATGGATACTAAATTGCTCTGTTTATGCTTATAGAGTTGGTTACCTGTTATCTATGGGATTTAAAACCGTGACCAACTATAGCCAATGCTGCATTGCCCCTTAACAACGAGGTCAAGCCCAGTGCATTAAAGGTTTTACAGTAACGGAAGTCACCTGTTTAATCTGTTGGGTGTATGCTTGCTCGTGGACACCAATTAATTCATTTGTTGCCCATTAACTATTAGGTCAAACCCAGTTGTTTCTATCTTGTTATATCTATTATGTATCTATATCCATGCACTAGGCAAAGGGAAATTAAAATAAAATAAAATTCAAAATATAAAAAAAAATTGTAATAAAGATGAATAACGGCTGCCCTACAGATGAAAAATGCTTCTCATTGTTGAAAATTCTGCCCACAGACTGCTCACAGCCCTCTGGAGGACACAAGTGAAAGAATGACACATAAGTGTTAAGACGATTTAAAGAGGTCTTACATGCGTATAATTTGTTGCTAGGATTTATGCAAAAGGAGATTTAATCCTAAGTCAACTTTTTCCTTTTCCGTTTCTTTTTCTACTTGAAGATTTTAGGGGATGGCTGTCTTCACACCTGGGGTCATCCGCCGATTCACAAGGTACAGCTGGGCGTTTCCTGGGGCACACAGGGAATTCTGGGTAGGTGTTTGGGTGTACCAGGGATGTACTCAGTATGCTTTTTTATTTTCTGGAGCTAGTGAAGCTCAGGGTTCAAACCTAACTCAATCCTTATTAGGCACCCATGTTCTCACTGTGCCTTGGCAAGTTCACACTGGCAGCTTCCAAAATTTTGATCATCACACTCTATCAGTATACTTACTTGTGTGACACTGTTCTTTACTA
>JASDQU010014888.1:244127-258424 GCA_032191745.1 Picea mariana
TTGAGCAATAGATCCCTCAGCCATCCTTATTTTGAAGAACTGAATAACTACTATTCAGATTTGTTTTTAAAAGGAATTCAAATGAATTAAATCTATCTACAAACCAGCTAGCCCGATAATTTAAAGATGATTCAATGAATACTGCATGCTGTCACGATTAAGGTACTGTATAGGATTTTGTTTGATCTCTTGAAGTATACCAGTTGGACACACGTCCTTCTTAATTCGCTTATTAAACAAAATCTGCAAGAATATTGGGAAGCTTACATGCAACAACATTCACCTGTTGTCTTACATGCTTAAGCTCAACAATATTTAAATAGTCATGAAAATTGCTAGATATCTGCAGTAATATATGGCATCCATCAATACCTTTGAATGACACCCTGTTTATATTGTCCCAATGCTATATTTATGCCATATTGTGAATACAATGACTTCTACAAAATTATTAGAACCTTCCCTTATATTTTTTGCAGAAACAAAGATAGATCACGTGTACTATTTTGTATATGATATGCAACTCTTGCTTTTCATGGATTCCAGTAGTTTATGTTATCTTTAAGTAATAAGGCCATATCATAGCTTCATTTTTTGGTTTAGTTTTGTTGCTCATATTTAAGATTGGATATTCTAGACAACCGACAAAAGCTCATTACATTTCTCGTCTGGTCATTGGAAGAGAAATGACAATGAAACTAGTTAGATATAGATGGTGAGGAAAGGAAGATTGAAAGTTGCAACTTTTGTAGGATGATACAATTGGTATTTGACACAAGAATTTAGGAAGATTAGTTTTGACGATAATTGATTGTTATGCAAGACGAAATGTGATATAATTAAAGTGTTTACAGTGGGATAAGGTCGCATTTTGATCATCTCGTGGTATTGATCAACATTTTCGACATGTAAAACTATTTTCACGGTATTGCGTTTTTTAATGTTATTGTTCGTGTTGACAATCTGGACACTTGTTATTAAGTAAGAAAATTTCAGGGATGTGTCGAAGGAAAGAAATAAATTTTATCAATGTTCAAAAGTGACCAATATAGGTCAATGGGACTACAAAATAAGGCAAGGCAAATTAGCAATGCATATTCCAAGGGAATGTAAAATGACTAAAACAAAAAGATAATACAAATCGATAAAACCCAAAAAATGACTAAATATATAAGAGGATGATAAGATAAGAGAGTCCTTAATATGCAATGGAAGAAGTGGAGGAGGGCCTATCTTCTTCGTCATCAATCATCGCAAATGTAATAATGTAGAGTGTAGGAATGTCCTTTGGATAATGGCGAGACTAAGTGGACCATACTAGATAATGTTCATTAGCAACATGGGTCTCTATGATTAATGAAAAGGGAATAAATGTGAATAATATGTTGGTATGGAAACAATCCCTCTTAAATTAATTTACATGAAGCTACGAGTAAGTGGGAAAATAAAACAATTTTGAATGATAGGAAGTGTTTCATATCGGTTTGTGATATTATGAACTCTTATATTTATAGAGTAAAACTTCTTTTGAAGAAAATGTTGTTTATCTTAAGGGAAATATAAATTATCCTATTCACCCATAAGAATGATAGTAGGAGCTATTTGCACAAATTTTGTTGGTAGAGGAAAGGTGGTCTAAAAGAAATTTCTTGAAAAGCCTACTTTGCGTGGATAGAGTGCTAAAACATTGGCATTTGCATAGAGTTTATGTTTTAGGTAGTACACCCTTATTATTACATATGGGAATGCAAATGGACAATGGAATGACTCTTGAACTTCGTGAGTCTTTTGACTTTTTCCATGCCTAAGTTTTTCCAATATTGTAAGTGTTAAATTGCAATATTTCCAACTCTCCAACTTAGTGAAGTATTTACAATCAATGACCTTTTGCGCTATCAAGCTCCAAAACATTGAAACAAAACCTTGGATTACATCCATTTAGCTTCCTACTCGGAGGAAGATTTGCTTGATTTTTCAAGCTTATGAGTGAAATATGAATGAGTAAATCATGAGCCAAACTAGTGTTGCTAGGGAAAAGCATCACCTAAATTGCAACACAAACTTGGTTACTTAGTGTAACAAATAGTACATACACCTAAACGATAAAGAAGAAATTGGTTTGGTGCATGGCTACTGGATGCTACTATAAACACCCAACTGTGTCAAATATGTGCCTAAATTATAGCCTATTGGATACTATTGTCCATAACCATTGAGTATGTTATCGCACGATTTGTAGTTAGGGCAACACCCAACCCAAAACACAAGTGTGTGATACAACTGTCACCTCAATAAATATCTCCCTTGTTTTAGTGAAGGACAAGTCCCACACAATGGAGGCTTCTCGGGTGACCTTAGGGTGATTGCAGAGGAGAAGCCAAGTAGAAGAATGGAGCACCCCTATAGGTCACAATGAAAGGTTCAAGGGGCTTGTGTCAAATATGTGCCTAAATTATAGCCTATTGGATACTATTGTAAATAACCATTAAGTATGTTATCGCATGATTTGTAGTTAGGGCAATGCCCAACCCAAAACACGAGTGTGTGATACAATCGAGGACACCTATAACTGTCACCTCAATAAATATCCCCCTTGCTTTAGTGAAGGACAAGTCCCACACAATGGAGGCTTCYTGGGTGACCTTAGGGTGATTGCAGAGGAGAAGCCAAGGAGAAGAATGGAGCACCCCTATAGGTCACAATGAAAGGTTCAAGGGGCTTGATGGAGGATGAGTAYCAGTCAAGGAAGAGTTGCCAATGAAGAATACCTGCAAAACAAATGTTAGACAATCAAGACAAAGACAATATATGATGAAATGAGCCCTAAAACAAGAGGGAAACAACAAGTTGCAAACTAAACCATCAAAATCAAGTATAAAGATTGTAACTAGTGCACAATGTTCCAATGTTTAGATCAATACTTTGATGACAAATGAGGGTTGTTAATGAGTGTTATCAATAAGTTTTGGTGAAAGCCCTATGGCTGTAGCAAACTTTTGCTACAACAACAATATTTAACCACGTAAATAATCAAATAAATGGCTCAAATTAAAGCTCTAGACAAGCACTTTTAATTCAAATAATAAAACAATAATTTCAATGGTTACATTATAAACGAAACAAGAGATAGTAGTGGAATATAGCGACCCTTATGGTTGTAGCTAATAGTCAATAATAACAACACAATCACTTAGCTAATCAAGATGCCCTTAGCATACAAGAGGGTCAAATAACATGTAGAATAAAATCCCAACGTTAAAAATTTTGAACCCCAAACTTTCACGTTTATCGAAGCAAGATTTTACAATCTCGAATGCAATTAGTGCCTTGTCTATTTGTTTAATGGAGTCTCTTGCTTGGACAACAACCTAGCCAAGAAGGAGAATAAAATGTTTCTTTGAGAATTAGACCCTTCATAAAGCCAAAGACGACACGAAATCTCCAAATCGTCTAGCTTAGAAATCCAAGTTGAGTTAGGGTTTGATAATCTTTTAGGCGTGTAAACCCTCTTACTCCCTAGAGAAGATAGACCCTAGCAAGATCTTGCCACAAGGGTGTAAACCCTCTTACTCCTTGCAACAATCCTTTGAGGCCTTTTCAATGACAATAGAAAACAAATCTTTGATGGAGGGTGTATCCCCTTATACTCCTCCTAGGGTTTGATAGTATAACCTTGAATTGAAGAAGAAAAATACAAAATTGCAAAATTTCCTTACCCAATCCAAGAGATAGCATGCAAAACCCTTACTATCAAAGAAATTCCGACAATTTGCGAAAGAGAAGTATCCAAGAGAAGTCGCTAGCCTTTTTGACTCCAATAAACAAGTGTTGCATCCAAAATGACAAGAAAAAAGGGAGGCCGAATTTTCAATCCAAGAGTGATAATTAGCAAGTGATGAGTTATGATAAAATGAACATGACTTGACTCATTTTTATATGAGGAAACCAAAGTCATAGTTTGTCCACATTTGTCCACTTTTACATTAAAACCCTAATTTTAGGTCATAACCAAAAGTTACAATGCATATTTAGCAAATCGATTTGCTCTTTTGCCCACATAGGGTACAAAATGACCAAAAATAATAAAATGATGGGACAATAGCCCATAAATCTTTCCTTGAAGGTGGCATATGTGAAGATAAGCCTTCCTAGGCCAAGATGTTTTGCTAGAAAGGTGCCACATCATCCCCATATCAAGCAAGTAGGTGGGGCTTCAAGCCCACAACACCACCAAGTGCACCAAAATGGCCAAACCTCCTCCCAAATGTGTGACCTTCAGCTCTCCAAGAGGGACGTTAGCACAGGGCATAGGAAGGTGATGCCACTCTTTTCATGGTTTTGGGCCTTCATCATGTGCTAGGGACTTCTCTCAAGGTGCAACACTCATAATCTTAGGCCTCCAATGAGTGGGGTGCAACATCCATCCAATGGGCTTTCAAGCCCCTATGAAGGTCCAAGTGGGTTAGTCCCTTCATGAATAGATTTCATTGACAAGGTCCTACAAAGACAAGCAAATATGCCCTCCAAGGGTCCACAAGTCACATGTATCATGCCAATTAAGCTGCCACATTTAATAAAATAATCACCCAAACATGTGGATTAAATGCCCCCTTTTTAAACTAAACAAATGCTCAAAGACCTTATAAACTTTGCCAAATTTAGGTATGGGAGGGTTGTAATGATGCCTTATTGGGTAGGCCAATCCCCAAGTCTCAAAATGTTTCCCAAGAAGACTCTCTCTAGGCCATGTAATGAATATGAGGTGGATGGGGGTAGGACTTTTGGTCATGGGGTTCTTGGCATATCAAGGGTTCATATTGTCTCATTTATGGGTGCATTTATGGAGGGTGTCCTGCATCCCTTCGTTTGCAATACAACATTTTTGCAAGCTCTTTATTTGCCTTTCAGTTTTTATGGTCTGAACATTAGGTACTATGTGCAAGGAAAGAAAAAAAGCACCACAATGCCACTTGAAGTTGGAACACATTGAGTGCCATATGCACTGGAAATTAAAGGACATCGCAATGCATTCCCCCATCAAGCGAGACATTTTATTCATTTTCTTTTTAAAGGTCCTTCATTATTTATGGATAAGTGTTTCATTTTTCATAAGACCTTAGGGCTAGCATCTAGAAGGACAGGTTATGGCTTTTGACTTTACAGTGCTAGCTACAACACCTCTGGGCCTTTAGCCCTTTCTTCCCATGAAATGAGGTACAAGCCCTTCTTGGGGTGAAGAACCCAGAAATCCGAAAGATTAGGAAATAGAGGGGAAGAGGTGTGAAAAGTGGTAAGTATGTGTGGGAATGGTACGATGACCCTTTAAGGAAACCCTCTAGTAGCAACCTTTTTCTCGAGGGTGACCTACTTACTAGGAAACCATGTCAACCACCAAGGTGAAATAAGGAAAAATGTATAATTTCCAAGCAAATGTTCCATAATCAAGAAACGATCCTTTGCAACATGCTCAAATGCTTCAATTATTAAAGTGACACTTACCATGAGACTGGACTTGTTACTTCATGAAGCAAGACCTACTGTCTTTTCTAGGCCAGGCTGGTGTGGCGGACGTTGCTATGCTGCTGATGATGAATAGTGATGAGTGGTCGAGAGGAGGGGCTCTGTCTATTGAATTTGGGCTCGACTGGTGATTTGGGTCTCGTCACTCCACATGTCTTCTACTTGTGGGGCTCGAGACGTCATCTCCTTGGTTACCCCTAGGTTGGGGGGGGGGGTAATAGAGTACTCACCATTGAGTACTCATTGCCTCCAAAAACAGACATTAGACACTCCTAAACAATAGGACAATAAACACCTAAATTGAGGCCAAGACTATGATTCTAACCTTGACTACTTAGTGTGGCTGCAATTTTATTGTACTTGYGATGCCATCTTAATTTTCCAACATTGCATTCTTGTTAAAAACATCACAATTTCTTATGTCTTCATGCTTAAATTAGTCATAAAGAGGATATAATCCTTGATTAGAGTCYTAGGTGATGACAACTTTCATGCTATTATTGTCAAGATTCTTTTGCATTCTTGTCATTGAATACTTTAGATGCATACTCATCCTTATTGCCATATCCAAGTCTCTTTAGCTAGTTACTACACTGCCATTTTATAAAGGCTTAACATCCACATGTTGGTATTCATATCCCAAATGGCTTCATTATCCACATCAATCACAATGTCAAAAGCCTTTAAAAACATTTTTGCACAAAAAATATACATGTCTCTGTCTCTCTTCCCTTGAAAACACATTTACCTTCCATATTTTTGGCAGTACAATCTGTAGACTTGATTGCATTTGTAACATTGCTTACTAGATTTGTAACATTGCTTACTACAATTGTTGTCAAAAATTAGATATTGTAGATTTTCTTTTATGGCTCACACAACATCCATAATGTGATCTCTCCCTTGTCTATAAGCTTTCTCTTCCCTCCATCATTGAAAGCCATATATCTTCCTATTGTATTGTTGAACTTGCTTTCATAATCTTGCTCATTGCAAGTAGGATTTTTATTGTTGTAGGAGCATGCAAGATATTGAGGATTTGTTTGTATATACCGTACAACATCCACAATGTTAAACATTTGTTTATAATCTAACTCTTCTCTCCATCATTGAAATCCATATTTTGTCCCTTCGAAAGGGCTAATACAACATATAGTATGATCTTTCAAATGTAAGTTGTTGAGTGGTCACTGAAACAAGGTACCTAGACTTGGGAAACCTTACATTTCATGATCTGGCCTTGGATAATCACTCAAATTCACTATTGTAAGAATCTATGTGAGCTTTGTTTGGCCTTTTGCTCTTTTTGGCAATCCATTTTGTGCAATCCTTCTTGAAATATCCCTCATTGAATTGCTGCTATTTATGTTTTGACCTTTGCTTGACAATTTTATTTTGTTTCGGTTTGAGTATTGGTGTGTAGATCCTTCTCTTTTACACTTTTGTTTGTGAATGTCTTTGAGGCATTCCAACATCGGTTCCTTTAATTCTTCAAACAAGACTGAACACACCTTTTTTAATAGTCAAGCTAGTTTGTGCTACACACACTATAGGTCCTCTTGAAGACTTGAGCATAACAATAAGAAGAGTTATCTTAAAAATCCTCTTTCATCACTGTGGCACTGCACACTCTGATTTGCTCCATGAGAGATTTGAAGGTTAATGTATGATTCCATGTTCTTTGACTCTTGTTGTTCTCATTGTTAGGATATTTAGACACTTAGGAAATGGTTAAGATTAACTTGGTCTATTGTGTCTTAGGTAAAGGGCGTTTTTATAGTGTGCATTTGTAGTTATCTAACTTATTGTCACAATAATGTTCTAGACCTAAAGCGATCCAACGATTCTTGTTCTTGTTGATACTAACAACTATTGATCCATGGCTTGGCACCCGATTGGTCCATGATATCTATTTAAAGAGCATGTAAGTTCATTTGTTGATGCTTGATTGTGAGAAACTGATATGTAAAATGTTTTCCTCTTTCTTTAATATATTGCCTCAAGTGGCCACGTTGGTTGGGACCTTGCATTGTTTCCCTATTTGAGATTTTTAACYATGTAATGCACATGTTTAGTGATCTTTGATTTGTTTGTGTAAGCAATTGGCGTAAAGTGTTCAAATTGTGTGGATATATCTTGTTTATCGATTCAAATCCTTTTCTTTTATGCTTTTGTTTGCTAATGCCTCTAAGCAATTCCAAAACTATTGTCCCGRTTTCTTCCAACAAGATTGAACACACCTTTTTATAATCAAATCAATGTGTGCTCCAAAGGACACTATAGGTCCTTCTCAAGCCCTAAGCAAAACAATGAGAAGAGTCATTTCAAAAATCCTCATTCTTCACTATGGATCTATGGACTATGATTTSTTCCTTGAGGGATTTGAAGGTTAATGTATGATTCCATGCTYTTTGACTCTTTCATCTTGTCAAGAATATTCTTTTGAGTTAAAGCCTCGTGTTAAGTTCCAGGTTCTTCTGATTTGTACATATGCCTAACAATCGATTCCAAGCCTCCTTGGTGGTAGCATTATGGACATGCACAACCACACCACTAGACATGTTTGAAACAATACATGCAATAGCTTTATCATATTTATCTTCCCATTGATCATTTGAGAAAGGGCTTTGTGTTAAGTTCCAGGGTCTTGTGATTTGTACATATGTTTAACAATCGATTCCAAGCCTCCTTGGTGGTAGCATTGTTGACATGCACAACCACACCACTAGACATGCAAGAACTTTCTCTTCTTTATCTTCCCATTGCATGATTTTGTCTTGTCTTTTGGTTGGCTTTCATTTTTTGCCTTCCATAAACCCACTTAGGTGCCTTTCTGATAGTAACATTATCTCACTAAGCTTCTAGAGGTTGAAATCAATGCTATTGAATCGGTCAACCAACCTTTGTGGGTAATTTTAGATGACAATGATTCTTCACAACCTTAACTCAAATAATGCTTCTTGTTGTTGTTGAAAGTGCGAACAAAAATCAAGCTCACAATGAAAAGTGTTGCTTGGGCATCGATACCATGTTAGAACCATGATGCACTCACAATTTAATGTTTTAGGGAGTAAATGCTTTTGAATCACTCTCAATTAAATGTTTGTTTTGAGTTATTCATTACAACATGTATCCAATACGTATTTATACATGTTTATATGAATCCAAACATAGAAGGAAATGTCTCTTTTTTCACATAGCATGCTCATGTTCGTTTAATATTTCAATTATTAAATTGCAATATCTGAGGCGGAAGTTGGAAACATGTCGATTCTTTTAGCCTTTTCTTGGATTTTATCTTATGTTTTCTTTTCTCTTTTTCTCTCTTATGTTTCCTTTGCACTTTTAGGCAATTCTCAATTGGGGATTTTGTTTTCTACGGACATTTATTTGGTGCAAATTGCATGGTAGCTTTGGGGAGTCCTAATGGCTCTGTAATTTTTGGTTGTGATTGTCATTGTGCCTTTTTCATTTGGATGATACATTTTGTAGGGTTTTTTTTCTCGTCTTTCCTAACTTGCAACCTCTTAGCTCAATTCTATTTCGAAAACAATACTTGTGATGTCTTAAACTTTATAACCATTTTTGCCCACAAGGTTAGCTTTGAGGCTTCCTTTCAAACTTTTTTTTCCCCTTTAAGTAGGATGAAGACATGCAAGTAGTTCAATGAAGAAAACCTTTCAATGAAGAAAACCTACTGGCATTGTTGTAATAAACTTAGGTCCTTCCAAAGATCGACCGTTTTTGCCTTTTCGCACGATGTGTATTTTCAAAATACAGTACTTCTCTGCATATTGGAACTAATATTGTATGTTGGTAATATACTGTGGGGAATTGTTATGGCTATTGCTAAGAGGGACTGCTAAAGTGTTTATAGAATGAACATCTAGCGGAAAATGAAAACATTAATCCTATATACTTTTGGTGTTATTTTGTAGTATGTCTTCATTCATTTGTTTAGATCTTCTACATTGTTTATGTGTTTACGTTCTATTTTTCCAATCCACCTCTATATACTTTTGGGTTACAAAGTATATTCTCTTGAACTTTGTTTTATTTATGTTATTTGGTAGTATGTCTTCGTTGATTTGTTTAGATCTTCTACATTGTTTGTGTTTTTGCCCTATTTTCCCCTTGTCGATGTGTTTCGTTCTATTTTCATTCTAAATATTTTACTAGCATTATGTTAAATACTCAAAGCTAATAAGTGGAATAAACATTGTTGTAAGATATATTTGTGCATGCTTGTTTGTGTTTGTCTATCTATCTATATATCTACATACACACTTATATATCAAGATTTAATAGTGTGTGTATAAAGAGATTTCTGTTGTTATACATTACCATTGCCAAGAACATTGTAGCATTTCAGTTTGGACATCTTTAATCTTGGATTTTCTGCAAAGTCCTTATTTTACTCAGGAATATACTACAGAATATTTACTTTATATGGTGTTCACTAAATACTAAATAAGTGGTCTTTTAAAAGTGTTTAAGACTATTGATTTTTCTGGAAAAAAGTTACATGCATTTCTATCTATTTAGGTACATGTATGTATACCATGTTGATAAGATTAGTGTGCATGCCAATAATTGAGCAAATATATGATTCTAGTATGGGAAGTTGATATTAATATTGCATGGTAAAGATGGTTCTTTAACTCTTACCCTTAAATTCATAAGGGTGATATAATGGATGTCTATGTTTTTGATATTTGTTTCAATCTCGGGTTATTTAAGCAATGTACCTTTGCTTTTACTAACAATTGTTAGGTATCCAATATTGGTCGTGCTTGAGTTAGTCTAATGTTGGGTTGACATTTACGTCATTTGTTGTTCATTCTATTTGTTATTAGTTCGATGAATGTTATATTAGTTATGTCGAAGGTTATAAAGTTAATCAATAGAGTGGAGATTGCCTTGATATCCAAGGCTTTTTTAGCCATGCAATTGTTTGGGGTGTTGATTTGGTTTTGCCTTGTGATAGAACTATATTCAGTTAAAAAATTCACAGTCCTTTAGTCTGGCACTGCTATTCAACTCGGGGCTTAAACGTTTTAATATTTAAGACTAGTTTTAGAAACTATTCTAATCTTATATTTCTAGGAATGTTTCAACTATTCAACTTGGGGCTTAAACGTTTTACTATTGAAGACTAGTTTTAGATACTATTCTAATCTTATATTTCTAGGAATGTTTCAACTCTTGGAATGTTTGTGATGATTTACACATAACAATAATAATGATTTTAGGCCATGCATTTTATCATACGTTTCAAGCACATTGTTTCTTTTTTGTTTGTTAGTTTGTTCGTGACCTGCGGGACTAGCTCGTCGCTGAGAAACCACGACTCAAGGGCATCTAAACCCGTCAAAATCACATGAGGATCGCACCTGACTTGAGCCTCACCAACCTTTAACATGGCTGGATTTTTTGTCCCCGCAGGTTTCGAACCGACATCACGGAGTGGCTCAACAACACACTCCGTCACCGACTGTCCAACACCTCGGGGACTTGATTTTTATCTTTTTTAAAACCAATGCATTTCAAGAGATTTTTTTCCAAGGATTATCGTGATTAGTAATTCAACCAAAGATCAGTTTTTGGTAGATGGTGGTTAAAGAACTTTGAGCCTCTTACAAAGTTAGTAGAGAACGCTTATGAGCACCATAAGCCCAAAAATGGTTTTGTACTATACGTCTATTCACAAGCAAATTCAATTATTGATTTTCAATGTTCATTTTTCTTTGATGAATTTCTAGCTTGTGAATTTATTCATTATTTTTTTGGCATACATTTTTTTTGAATGCCGCTTCAGCCTAGGTCAGAGGGTGCATTGCATAATGCATGCTACCTTCAACTAAGGTGCTAGATCTTTAGGGTATGTTTTTTTTCAAATTCCTTTGATTCTTTTTTAACTCAATTTTGGGTGGGTAGAACATATTAAAAAAATTATCACGAGTTTGTAGTTCTCTATTTCTTATGTTTGATGCTCTCCAACCTATTGTAATTTTTCTATAGTTTTTAGAAAATTTATGACCACCTTTGTTATTTTTATATTTTGGTTGTTAAACCTGTTTAAACGAAGGCCTTTGTCTATGAAGCCATGGCTAAGCTTTATCAATTTTAAGGCACTTAGGAATTGTGCTTGACCATTTTCAAGAAGAGCACTTATAACACAATGACTTATCATAACATCATAGTCACATGCACTAGTTTTACTGAAGATCATGACCCATATTTCATGGAACACTTTGATAACATTAATATCTCCATTTAAATGATTGTGCAAAATCACAATAAAATTGAAGTTGTATATATAAATGTTTTTTTATAATCCTTCACAAAATGTGTAAGGCTGCACAAATTGCGCAAAGTTTATAAAAGTAAGATCGATAGGAATAACTATGTATTCAATATATATAGGAATAACTATGTTATATATATATATATATATATATATATATATATATAATGTTTTTTTATCATCGTTCACAAAATGTGAAAGGCTGCACAAATTGCGTAAAGGTTATAAAAGTAAGACCAATAGGAATAACTATATATATAGGAATAACTATGTTTGATATATAGTTATATAAAACATACTTATTCATATTCACAATATATATATATATATATTGACTTGTATATATAAATGTTTTTTAATGAACTTTCATAAAATGCACAAGGTTGCACAAATTGCATAAAGGTTATAAATGAAAGATCAATTTTCTTTCAATTTGATTGCGTTTTTTGTAGAATCATTTAAATTGAGATGTTAACACTAGGATTGATGTTACCTATGGTATCAAAGCATGGTTCAAAATATTAGGGCCTTGGATCCATCTTCTAACTTCTTTGCATTAATTTTTATTTGAAAATCAAATTAATTATATTTGAATTATTTGCGTGTGTTAGGTTAGACATGGACAAAACAATTAGGAGAGGTAGGATAGTTAGTGGTTGTGGTGCATATCATTAAACACAGTGGTCACTTCCGTATCTATGCCAAGTTTAGAGGGACATTTCCAGGAACAAGGATATGTCGTTGAGCAGTAATAACTATGAGGCGTTCTTTTCAAAGAATGTCGGATGGCGAGATGAATAGGTTGGATCGGGGAGAAGGAGGTGTTTCGATGCGTGTAGAGGGGTCGCAAAATCCAAGTGGCAAAGTTTATAGAAAATCGGAAAAAGTAAAACTTTTGGAATTTTGGGGCTCCATTGATGGACAGGGAGTTGAAGCCTGGTTAGAGAACATGACGATTTTTTTTGAGTTGAGACATTATACTTCGAATGTCAAAGTGCGTATGGGTGTCTTCTAGTTAAAAGGAAGCACATTGCTTTGGTGGAAGAGTTTATTACTGTAGTTACTAATTTTGTTTATGGGTTGAACTATAATGTCAGATTAAAAGTTAGAATATTGATGCCTTTCAATTTGCACAAGACGATATAGAGGGCTATTATAGTTGTGAGGAGGAATTCATGGGAAGTGGTCAGTTGAGATCATCTAGGCCTTCAGGTTCATGTGGATAGAGATAGGGTTCTTAATTAGTTAGTGCATCGAGCCTAGTAGCAGGATGCAGGATGTGTAAAGAGGACATGTGATGGTTACATGTAGACTTTAGACATGGAGTTAGAGACCGCCATATAGACCTCCTACACAGTGGACTCAACATACATAGTAGAGTAGTAAAACTACTTTTTCTTGGTATGGGACATAGAGTCAACCTCCTTAGAAGGGGTGTTTTGATATGTGAGCAGAGCTAAACCACTATAGGTGATTAGGGTAAAGTCCACAAGATCAATGCAACAATGAATAATCGCCAAGTTTCATTTCTCATAATGCATTATTAAATTCGAAAATAATGGCAACCGAGCAAGAAGATTTCAACCAAGTAGAGATGGCTTCCAGAGTTAAGGAAGGAGTAGGAAAGTTGGTTAAAGATTGTGAGATTGACCTTGGTGTATGCAAAACTCGAGTATCATTATATTCAACTACCTTGGCATCTAAAGATGTAGTAATAGGTATGGATTGGTTAGAAAGTCAGGGAGCAATGTTAGATTGTAAAGAATATAATCCTTATTTTATAGATGATTTAGGACATAAAATAATCCTAGTAGGGATGAATAAAGGAGTACCGTTAAGATTTATTGTCGTGTTGTAATTGAAGAAAAGTTGAAGGATGTACACTATATGATGTAACTGCTATGAACAAGAAAGATGATACCGTTAATATAGAACAATATCTTGTGTTATTGGAATTCTCGTATGTGTTTCTAGAAGAATTACTTGGATTACCACCTAAGAGAAAGATGGAGTTCACGATTGAACTCAAATCGGGAACGAAACACATCACAAAGTCCCCTTATTGCATGCCAACTCCATGGTTGTGAGAGTTGTAGATGCAACTCCAAGAACCCTTAGACTAAAGTTATTCATCATAGCATATCACCTAGGGGAGTGCCAATGATATTTGTAGAGGAGGAAGATGGGTCCTGGAGACCTTGTATTGATTATCATATGTTGTGGATAGTAAAAGAAATGTTTGAGGAAAGGATTTACACTGTATGATGTAACTGCTATGAACAAGAAAGATGATATCGTTAATATAGAACAATATCTTGTGTTATCAAGATTCTCGTATGTGTTTCTAGAAGAATTACTTGGATTACCACCTAAGAGAAAGATGGAGTTCACGAATAAACTCAAATTGGGAACGAAACACATCGCAAAGTCCCCTTATTGCATGAAAACTCCATGGTTGTGAGAGTTGTAG
>JASDQU010014888.1:259536-272268 GCA_032191745.1 Picea mariana
TGGTTCCATGATCTTGCCTTTCATGAGATCCAATACTTTATTCTTGGCAAGGATGAGGTCAATCCTTTTCTTCTATGTTCTGAAGTTAGAAACCCCTTCTAACTTGTTTTCTGACTTCATAGAGTAAGTCATTATTGACTTGGTCAACCTTTGACTTTGACCAAAAACTCAAACTTGACGTCTTGGCTTGCTGGGAGTACTGGGACATGCGCTAGGCTATCCATAAATTAGGTCAATCTCTTCACTTAAGGTGCCTTAACAAGAGGGTTAGGGTTTCGTTGTTGCATCAAAACTTTGACTGCAACTGCAATTGTAACTGAGCAAATCCTCCCAATCTATCTTCCAATGGTTAGATTGCTCGAAGATAGTTTGGCCCCATAACCTAATAGAATAATAGGTGTGCTCGTTTCACCATAGACAATATATCTATATTGTCACCCAACCATATAGTTCAAAGCCACCCTTGAGCACCTTAACCTTGATAGAGAAAATATTTTCGGAAGCAAACCCTAGAACCAATAGCCAATCAAGGTATCGTACCTCTCCCCAGAGCTAGCGTACCAGTCCGAAAGTCCAAACCATAACAAAGAGAAAGTCCAAGCCAAACCCGCAAGATTCCAGTTGCCGCAGCTACAACTGCAACTCCTCTCCAAACTTGCACACAACTGGTTTTCTGCAGTTTCGAGAATGTGTGTCACAAATGAGCTCTAACACCCTCAATTTATACTGCTCCAAGTCACTTAACTGGGTCGACTTCTCTTTTTGGAGGCTAATAACTTAATATTAATTATTCACTTGAGCCGACTTGTCTTCTAGGGTTATTATCCAACGTTTTAGGGTTTCTCTTGCTTCTCGAAATATTCTAGTCTCATGAAAGGCTACACGTAGAGGCTATTACCTCTTGTAGTTACCATAAAATCAACAGATAGAAAACATAAACTATATGTTAATCTCTCTAAGTGTTCGTCTTATAAATCGAAGATTCATTATGGAATGGTCGACCCCTAAGGGAAGAAATTGCAATGGATGTAGCAAAGATAGAGGCCATTATGGAATGGTCGAGGCCTAATAATGTACACAAAGTACATATTTTTATTGGGTTTGTTACATATTATAACATCAAGGGGTTGGCAACTATGCTCGCAAAGTTTTGACGCTAGAAAATATCGTTCGATGCCTTAATATGGCGCTGGAAGGTTGAAGAAATTCGAGGATCCTAAGGCTGCGCAATAGGTTTGTCTTTGACTTGATTGTGTTGGAAATATTTCTATTTTTGACTCACTAGTTCAGTGGGAGTTAACTGGAGCTAGTTTTGTGTTAGAATTTTTATTTTAGACCATCACTAATATGCATGCATTCCTAAGAAAAGCTCACTGCTTGTTTGCTTTTCTTAATTATGGAATGTTCTTTCCTCATTCATTGTATTCATATGGATTAGCTCATTGGAGTAGTATGAATATATTTTCTCATTCTTCCATATTGAATCTCTCTTTCTTTTCTTGATAAGCTTTGTTTGTATTTTGCTTTAGCTAGGTTTCCTGTGTAGGTTTCCATGAAACATTGACATGGTATCGGAGCCAAGTTGCTTGGAGCAAACCAGACAAGCCAAAAAAGAGGGAAATCAAAGTTTCGGTGACTGTAGTCCGTGTATCTGATGGAGTCACACCCTCTCCTTATTGAAAGTTGCAACAATCGCAGACACATTTGCGAAATTAATTTTTTTTGATCTATGTCGCAGTGCTGCACTTTTCGAACTCTACTAGAGTGCGATACTAAGGCCAGTGTCGCAATGTATCCTTAAAAAGGGTGCAACACCCTTGAAAAATTGACCTTTTGCTGTGATTTCTTAGTATTTTTTACAGGTAAATTGAGGGTTAAATTTTAGGGTTTTTAGAATCAGTAAGATGGATGGATACACCACCAATTCTTCTGTCAAATTTTGTGATAATTCTCACACCGTACAGTTATTTTGAATGAAAGACTAAGGACGAATTCCAACTCAAAAGGAAAGGATTGTACAATTTGATGAAGGCGACAGAAACAAAACCTACATCAGTGATTGTGAAGACCAGATCGGAGAACTGTAAGGATGAGGGCACACGACTTCTTCTTGAATTAATTTCAATTGATTTATGGTTTCATGTTGCCGCATGCAAGAGTCCAAACGAGATCTGGACCACCTTGTAAGGTCTTATTGGAAAGTAGGATGAGATGAGAGGTCATATGCTTGAGGTAGAGTTGAATACCTTGGATCCTAAAAGTTTCGATAATATACAAGATTTCTTTACCAAATTTAAATCTTTGATATTGAGCTTTGAATCTCGTGGTATTGATAAGTCTAAACAAGAGCACCAACTTATTCTAACAATCTTGGCTAAGCTAGGACCAGAATATGCTGTCTATGTCTCCACTTTTCATTCTGGTAGATATCTCTTGGCATCAAAGTGGAAGATGCCTACCTTGGCGCAGTTCATCGATTCTCTCACACATGAGCAGGCGAAACTCAATCAAATGTGTCTAATTAAACAACCCAAAGCACATGCACTCACCATGCAAGATGGAAAATGGTCATCCAATAAAAAATCCAAAAGGAAAGGAAAGGAAAAATAGAAAGAAAATGAGGGATATTCCAAACCCTCCAAGTATTCTTTAAGTTCCAAAGACTCTTCAAATTCCAAAGAGAAGAAGAAGGGAAAACAATGCACTTATTGTAATAAACCAAATCATGAAGAATCCACATGCATGAAGAAGCAAATCGATTTTATGGTACAGGTACTTTATCATAACAACCTTGAAAACTTCATTCGTGAAGGAGTCAAGATGAAGACAAAAGAAGATCATGCTCCTAAGAAAGGTAATCATCATGCTCTTGTTGCAATTAATTCCTCATCTGATTCATGGATTATAGATTCTGGTGCATCATATCATATGGCAGGCAAAGAGGAAGTCTTCACTTCTTTGAGTTCATGCTCAAGATCCCTATTATCATGGGGGATGATACTCTAGTAGCAGTAGAGGGAAGAGTGGAACTCCCTAATGGCAGTTTTGAGAATGTTTTACATGTTTATTGACCATAACTCCTCTTTACTACTTACGCATGCCGATGTTAGTAGCAGAGTATTGCATGAAAGATGTGGTCATTTAAACTTTAGGTACATGCAAAGACTTGCTAAGCAAGGAATGGTCAAAGGCTTGCCATAAATTCACTTTTATGAAGGGGTTTGTGAATGATGCATTCTTTGCAAGCATCCTGAAGAGAAGTTCGAAAAAGGGAAGGCAAAGAGAGCCTCCTCTTCGTTGGAGCTTGTTCACAGTGATCTCATGGGTCTATTTCTGCATCGTTCCATTAGCAATGTAATGTATGTCCTTACATTTATTGATGATTACTCACACTATACTTGGGTTTATTTTCTCTGGCGAAAGTTTGAATTTTTTAAGCATGTAAAAGACTTCAAAGCTCTAGTAGAGACACACATTGGGAAAATGATCAAGATCCTTCGTACAGACAATTGGGGGAAGATATCAACGAAGATGTTTAGAATCTTTGTCGTGAGGCTAGTATCCAGTTGCAACATACAGTTCCATACACTCCAAGCTTTGGGATGAGGGCCTTAACTGTGTTGCTTACATACATAACATATCTCCTCATAGATCTGTTGAGGACATGACACCTTTTGAGGCTTGGACAGGTGACAAGCCAGATGTCACACACTTCCGCATCTTTGGATCTCGCGCATGGGCCCATATTCCTTATAAAAAGAAGAAAACATTAGATCCATAGAGCACAACTTGCATCTTTGTGGGATATCCAGATGATGTGAAGCGGTACACGCTGATTGATCCCTCTACAGATTGACTCATCATTGAGCGCAATGTTCAGTTTGAGGAGAGTACTTTGCATGCACCACTAGTGCAACATGTAGATACTCTTGTGCTTTCATCAGTGCCAGACATCAGAGATGATGATTCCATACACTTAGATGCTACATATTCATACTCACAGGATTTTGTACATGGAATGAACATGTAGTACAACCAGATGAGGAGCCAATGTTGGAGCTTCAACAGATGCCCAAGTGGGCATAATCCACACTTCAAGCAGCAGGGGACTTTGCAGGGGATCCATTGGATTCGAGGAGTACTCGATCTCAGCATTAGGAGTCTTCTAATGTATTTTCAACTTTTGAACCAATGATGCCTAAGCATTGCTATATGGTTCAATCTTCTGATCCGCAGACCTACAATGAGACTGTGGGAAACCCATTATGGGAAGCAACCATGCAGGAGGAGTATGACTCACTCGTAGAGAAACAGACTTGAGATCTGGTTCCACTTCCACTGGGGAGGAAACTTGTCAGATGCAAATGGGTCTATAGGACCAAGAGAGCAGCAAATGGTCAGGTGAGCAGGTACAAGGCAAGACTAGTTGCAAAAGGATTTCAATAGATTCACGGGATAAGTTATGATGAGACCTTTGCTCTTGTAGCAAAGATGGACTCCATTCGTTTGGTTCTAACCATTGTAGCAGCCAAAGGATGGGAAGTTCACAAGATTGATGTGAAGAATGTTTTTCTTCATGGTGATCTTTTAGAGGAGATCTACATGGATCAACTAACGAGGTTCATTCATAACTCATCTTTTGTAGGCAGATTGAAGAAGTCACTTTATGGCCTCAAGCAGACAGCTAGAGCATGGTATGAAAATATGGATTCTTATTTGCTTTCAAATGATTTTGTTAGATGTAAATTTGATTGCAATGTTTACATGATGAGGACTGCTAACTCTTTGATGATTTTAGTACTCTATGTTGATGTTCTTTTGATCATTGGTAACTCTGCTTCAATCATTGCTATGGTTAAAGATATTTTGCAAGACATGTTCTCTATGATAGACATGGGTCCACTTCATTTCTTTCTTGGTCTTGAGATTAGTCAAGATGCTTTTGGCATCAAACTTTCTCAGGCTAAGTATCCCAACGATCTTCTAGATAGATACCACATGACAGATTGTAAGTCTGCACCTACACTCTTCTTATCTGGGATCAAACTTGTGGATGGTGGGGATACACCATTAGTGGACAACACTTTGTATCGACAATTGGTGGGGAGTCTTCTGTATCTCAACCACACTCGTCTGGATATCTCATATGCAGTAGGAGCAGTTGCCAGATACATGCAGGAGCCCCATGATATGCATCGGAAGGGTGCCATGCACATTCTCAGATATGTTTAGGGCACCATGAGTTATGGGATTCACTATGTAGTTGGTTGTGCATTAGATATCATAGGCTTCACAGATTCAGATTGGGCTGGCGATGGCACATATCACAAGTCCACTTCAAAGTACACTCTCAATTTGGGGTCAGACCCTATTTGTTGGTCAAGTAAGAAGCAATCAACCATTGCTTTATCTTCTGTAAAGATCGAGTACAGAGGACTAGTCAATTGTGTCATTGAGGCAGTTTTGCTTCAACACTTCCTTATTGAGCTTGGTATCTAGTTTCACTATCTGACTGTCATATGGTGTGACAATTAGAGTACATTGAGATTTTGCAGAGATCCATTACAAYGACAACGAACCAAACAAAATGAGGTCCACATGCATTTCATCAGWGATCTAGTACATGACATAGTCATTGATMTACAATTATGTCCTTCATTTGAACAGACTATCGACATCTTCACCAAGACCTTCACTGGGACGAAGTTTCAGACTTTGTGGGATCGTTTTGGAGTGAAGAACATAGTTGCCTAGAAACTACCTTTTCTTCTTTCGATGCATTCTTTTTTGMGGGGGGGTTTTGTTCCTACGTGGTTTTCCTGCTTTCCTCGTTTTTATTCAGTGTTCATTAGTTGCATTGCATATGAGTACCTAATATGGCCTAGTTGCTGGGACTTGTTTTTGTTTACTCCATAGTGATGTTCAAGGGTGTGTTGGAAATATTTCTCTTTTCGACTCACTAGTTCAGTGGTAGTTAACTGGAGGTAGTTCTATTTTAGGCTTTCTATTTTAGACCATCACTATTATGCATGCATTCGTAAGAAAAGTTCACTGCTTGTTTGTTTTTCTTAATTATGGAATGTTCTTTCCTATATGAGTGTATATCACTCATTCTTTGTATTTATATTGATTAGCTCATTGGAGTAGTGTGAATATATTTTCTCATTCTTCCATATTGAATCTCTCGTCATTTTCTTAATAAGCTTTGTTTGTATTTGCTTTAGCTAGGCCTCCTATGCAGGTTTCCATGAAACATTGAAAGGTTGGGCACTAAGTTTTAGGCACTTTCAGATATGTTTTTAGTCTCTGTTTAGGATTGTATACTTGCTGTCCAAAAACAACCAACATGTCTGATGTTTACCCACTAAAATCTGCCTTCTAGGAATTGATTCAATGCTCTTTTATGGCTGTTATTTTAGGGGATTTAGTTGGGAATTTGCTGTCCATAGTCAGCGCATTTAAAACTCCATAAAACATAGAATACCCTCTAGGATCTTTCACAACTAACACAGTTGAAAGTACGAAGAAAACTATGACAAATGTACACAAGTGTTTTTGGTCAACATGACCTTGGCAAAACCCCATGGGGAAAACTAGTAAGAGAGATAGATTTATTACGGAGATCTGAAAGCAAATTCTACAACAAGTAAATACGCAAGGAACCTGATATAATCCAAGCTTATCCTTAAGCTTGCAATGGAATTCCCCAAAACTTGTGCCTGGTAGCCTTTGAACAAAGGTGCTCTTTGCCTTGGTGTGCCCTCCTCACTTCGCTATGCCTTTGTTTTGACTTGCCTTGAGGTGCGGGCCCTTGCTATGGCCGAATTCACTCCAATTCCTCTTAGTGCGCTCTTTTCAACCATTGGTGTGCCCCCTCTCACAAGCTAAGTGCGCACTGCTCACTAGTGCGCGTCCTCCTTATCTTGTGTGCAAGCTCACAAAGAATACATCCTCCTTTAAGCCTTTGCGTCCACCTCTAGATTTCTCACCAAGATACCATATTGCATCTCCTTGATTTCTCACCAAGATACCATAGTGCGCTCCCTTGCCTCTCACAAGAATGCACCCATTTCAAGCTTGCCTTGCGCTCCTCATCCCAAGATGTGCCTTCAAGCAATCTCAATCTTCCTTCTCCAAACCCTTGACCTCATGCGCCCTCTTCTCCTCAAGAAATGAACCCAAGTCTTCTTCCTCTCTTCCTCTCCTTACTCAACTCTCTCATGTAAGAATAAATCTCTCTTTACCCATTTTGCTTCCTTTAGCTTGTCTTAGGCCAAACCTAGAAGATCAAGGGCCTAGATTAGATCTAGCCCAAGTCTAATCAACGAATGAGATTACATCTCATAAATCTCATTTGGAAATCCACTTTGACTTAATTTTCTATAGTTTGCTTTATGTTTGTTAATTCACTTTCCTCAAGTGAATTAAATGCCACTTTAGACTTAAGTGTCTAATTTCACTTTATGACTTAAGTGAATAAAGTCAATGTGAAATTAGAACATAAAGTAATACCATGAGGGTAATACTCCACGCCTTTGTGTTTAGAGACTCACAAACACAAGGGGACCACTTTCGAAGGTACGCAAATCTTCGTTGAAATAGTGTAACTTCAAAGAATATTCTAATTATATTTGAGTTATTAACTTATAGATCAAATTCTCTTTTGTGGATTGATCATGTCAGGTCATGTATAAGACCAAATCCCCTTCTGTGGATTGGTCAAACCATATTTATATGTCGGTATTTGAGAAGTCGGCCTTTTCATCTTTTAGTAAGTTTATATTTATTTCCTGAGCACTTTCATTTTTTGGTCATTTTCCTAGCTCCGGGTTAAGATGTCTGCAAACACCAAGCTTTAGAAGGTGTGGACAACTTTGGTGCCTCGAAGTACAAAATTTGACTCATTCTTGAAGAGAATGACCTTGCAAAACTGATAAAAGAAAATGTACTGGAACCCGAAGAAGAAGCAACGAAAGAGAAATACAAGAAGGATATGATTAGGGCCAGAAGAATAATTGCAGATTCCATTAAAGACCACTTGATCCCTCAAGTGTCTTCTAAGAACACTCCAAAAGAGATGTTTGATGCTCTAACTAGAATGTATAAAGGAAAGAACATCAACCAGAAGATGAACTTGAGAACCCAATTCAAGAATACAAAGATGCAGAAAGGAGAAACAGTCCAAGAATATTTCTCTAGGGTTACTCAATTCAAGGAACAATTAGAAGCACTTGGAGACAACTTGGATGAAGATGAACTCATCATGACAACTCTTAATGGTTTCACAAGACCTTGGGATGCCTTCATTCAAACTATTTGTGCAAGAAAAGAAAAACTCCAATTTGACAGTTTTGTGGGAAGAATGTGTTCAAGAAGAAGCAAGAGTAGCCATTTGAGAAGTTGTACTTTTAAGGGATGAAGATCAAGCCCTAGCAACTCATGCTAAAGGAGGAAATAAAGGTCTCATATCCAAAAGGCGATCCACCTTCATAAAGAATCTCACTCCCCAAAGAGATTCACCCATAAAGAATCTCACCTTCCAAGGAGATTCCAGAAATATCATAAGGGTCAAAGAAAAGAAAAATATTTCTCCTCTTATCAATGTTATCATTGTGATAAGATGGGACACATTGCTAAGAATTGTCTCGCCATAAGGGAAGAATACAAGAAGAGAAATAACAAAGACATCATGCCCATGCAGTTGAAGATGGTGAGCCACCCAAGAAGGTGACTAAAGAAGAAATTGAATATTATGTTTTGTTTTCCGCCCTCTTAGGATCTGTGACACTTGGAGAGGATACTTAGCTCATAGATAGTGGTGCCTTTAAGCACATGACAGGACATAAAGACATTCTCTCTAGTCTTACAGAAATGGACTTCCCCCAGAAAGTGTCACTCGGAGATGATTATTAATACCCTATCAAAGGAATGGGAGAATCCACCTACAAACTTGATTCAGGGACTTCGATGAGAATGAAGAATCTAATGTATGTACCAGGGTTGACAGAGAACTTACTTTCTATCTCAGCTTTAGATAAGAAAGGTTTCAGGGTTGCATTCATAGACTGTGAAGTTCTTATGTGGCCTAAAGGAAAAATCATAGAAGATGCAATTGTTATTGGAAGAAAAGAAGGTGGTTTGTACAAGTTAAAAGGTCACTCAGATGCAACCTTAACTCACTCCACTGAGAGTCCTTCTGAACTTTGGCATAGAAGACTAGCCCACATCAACTACAAAGCCTTACCATTTGTAAGCAAGGTAGTTAGAGGTCTACCAGAATTCAAGGTTGATCATGAAGGTGTATGCAAGGGATGTGCACAAGCAAAGAACATAAAGAATCCTTTCCCAAAGAGCGACAGTAAAGTAGAAGGAATCTTGGAGCTCATCCACTCAAATGTATGCGGTCCAATGCCATCAACCTCTCTAAGCGGGTATGTATACTATGTGTCATTTATTGAGGATTATTCTCGTAAGACTTGGGTTTATTTATTGAAATAAAAAAATGAAGTACTCAGAAAGTTCAAGGAATTCAAAGCCTTTGTAGAAAATCTCTTTGAATGAAAAATCAAGATACTTAGGTCAGATAACAGAGGAGAATACTCCTCAAATGAATTTGGAAGCTTTTGTAGAGATGTCGGGATTAAGAAGGAGCTCACCACTCCCTATAATCCTCAACAAAATGATGTAGTAGAAAGAAAGAATAAAACAATAATGAAAGCAGTGAATACTATGATCCACAATCAAGATCTTCCAATGCACTTATGGGCTGAAGCAACAAGTACAATAGTATATGTCCAAAACAGATTGTCCCATAGTGCACTTGGATTCAAAACCCTCGAAGAGATGTTCTTCAGAAAGAAGCTAGAAGTAAGCCATCTAAAAATATTTAGTTGTCCATTGTTTGTACACATTCCGAAAGAAAGGAGAACTAAGTTGGGCCGTTTAGGAAAGAAGGGAATATTGTTGGATGCTATGATGTCTCTAAGGCCTTCAGGATTTACATACCAGGTAACCATCATATTGAGATCAACAAAGATGTAACCTTTGATGAAGAAGCAACACTCAAAAGATCAAGGAAATGCCAACTTGAAGAAGTATATGAAGAATAACCTGTAGCTTCTAGAGTTGCAGAACCTATGAAAGAAGTTACAGTTACCCCTGATGTTGAGATTCCAAAAGATCATGATATGATAGAATCTCAAGAACCTCCCTAGATGACGATCTCTCACAAGAGAAAGCCAACTTGGGCCCCCCAAAAGTATGGTGCCCTAGAAGGAACCATGAGACCAAGCAAGAAACCTAAGCCATTCTCCAATTATATGGCTTTGATGTGTGATTTGATAGAAAATGAACCTACTTGCTTTGAAGAAGCCATTCAAAAGAAAGAATGGGTGGATGCCATTACAGAAGAATACCAATCCATTATAAAGAATGATGTATGGGAAGTAGTTCCCAAACCGAAGAACAAAGATGTGGTATCTTCCAAATGGATATACAAGATAAAACAAGCTGTAGAAGGAAGTATTGAAAAACATAAAGGAATATTTGTAGCTTGTGGCTTTTCTCAAAAGGAAGGCATTGATTATGAAGAGACGTTTGCTCCTGTAGCCAGATACACTTCTATTAGAATAATCATAGCTCTTGTAGCCAAGATGAAGAGGAAGATACACCAGATGGATGTGAAAACAACCTTCTTAAATGGTGTTATTGAAAAAAAAAGTGTATATAGAAAAACCACAAGGGTTTGAAGTTGAAGATAGAAAGACTCATGTCTGCTGATTGAAGAAAGCTCTATACGGATTGAAGCAAGCTCCCAGAGTTGGTATGGCAGAATTGATAGTTTCTTGACGACCTTGGGCTTTACCAAGAGTAAAGCTGATTCTAACCTTTACTTCAAGGTTATGAATGGTGAGCCAATGATATCGCCACTGTATGTGGACGACTTATTATTAATAGGAGAAGAAAAGTTGATCACAGATTGTAAGAAGCAACTGGCTGCAGAATTTGAGATGAAAGACCTAGGCCTGATGCATTATTTCTTAGGTCTTGAAGTTTGGCAGAGCCCAGAGAGGATCTTCCTTAACCAAGAGAAGTATGCAATTGAAATACTAAAGAGGTTTGACATGCTGGAATGTAAATCCGTGAACACACCCATGGAAACAAAGTTGAATATCCTGGTTGATACTTCGTCAGAATTGGTTGATGCTACTCTATATAGACAGATTATTGGTTCGTTGATGTATCTCACAAATACCAGGGCACATATATGTTTTGTCGTGAACACCTTAAGTCAGGATCTGGTAGAGCCTATACATGTTCACCTTGTAGTTGCAAAGCATGTGATGAGATACCTTAAGGGCACACTTGATTATGGTCTCTGTTATCTTGGAGATCATGACTTCAGACTGTTTGGTTATACTGATTCAGATTGGGCTGGAAGTGTTTTTGATAGAAATAACACTTCAGGATGTTGTTTCAGTTTGGGGTCAACCATGACTTCATGGCAGAGCAGGAAGCAATTCGGTATTGCTCTCAACATGACATAAGCATAATACATTGCAGTATGTTTCGCTAGTTGTGAAGCCATATGGCTTCAGAAGTTGTTGACATGTCTATTCGATCTGGAGATGGAAGCCACCGTGATTCTATGTGATAACCAGAGTTGCATAAAGATGACAGAGAACCCAATGATCCATGATAAGTCGAAGCACATAGAAATCCGGTATCACTACATTTGTGGTATGGCGCAGAGGGGAGCTGTAAAGCTCCAATATGTTGGCACATATGAGCTTGTTGTAGATGTGTTGACCAAGCCTCTGTCTCGTGTAAAGTTTGAATACTTTCAAGACTAGCCTTGTATAGTTTGAAATGACCTCCCTCGAGAGGGGGAGTGGTGCTGATGATACTATGGTATCATGACCAACAACAAGTAGCTCCGTTAGGATTTTATATCCTTGGGGATTGATCATCCCTGGGCAGATCCTGAAGGTCTAGTAAGGATGGTCTGTCATAGTACCTGTGCATGTATATGCCAACCGTGGTCAGTAGTGGTAGCTCCATTAGGATTTTATATCCTAGTGAATCTTATGATTCCTGGGCAGATGCCAAAGGTCCGGTAAGGACAACTTGTCAGAGTACCACGTGGTAGCTTGTTAGGATTTTATATCCTAGGGAATCTTATGATTCCTGGGCACATCCTGAAGGTTCGGTAAGGACAGTTTGTCAGAGTACCACAAAATGTTGTTGTTGCACCTGCCTCATTCTGTTGCCATATGTTGAAGATTTTGTATCAACCTTGTGCTGTTGATGATGTTGTATCAACCTCGTGCTGTTGATAATGGTGTACCAACCTTGTGTTGGTGATATTGTTGTTATTGCTTTATATTAATTGATGTTGATGTTTTAGCTTGATGCTGATGATGACGATGATGTTGCTCCAACTCCATGCCGTGGATGATGATATTGATGATGAGAAAAACTTTTGATGATTTAGAGATGTGTCAGTCAATGTTCCAGATGCTGATGATGTTGCCGCCCTCTCTCTCTCCTGATAATGCTGTATTGGGTTATGTCTGTAGAATACCTTTCTCGTTAGAGGGGAGTGTTGAAATATTGTAACTTCGAAGAATATTCTAATTATATTTGAGTTATTATCTTATAGATCAAATCCCCTTTTGTGGATTGATCATGTCGGGTCCTGTATACGACCAAATCCCCTTTTGTGGATTGGTC